>JAFJTR010000075.1:0-149005 GCA_022559985.1 Parastagonospora avenae f. sp. tritici 18332-5
CCCGGCTTGTAAGCCGGCGCGCCGACGTCAAGTCGCAGGTTACCCGCCTGCGCGATCGCCAGAGGGTCCTCTGCAGCAATCCTGAGGTCATAAGCCCCTGGTTTAACCTTGTGCGCAACGTCAAAGCCAAGTATAGTATCCTAGACGAAGACACCTACAACTTCGACGAGACAGGCTTCTAAATCGGCGTCGGAGGGTCCGTCAAAGTCGTCACCGCGTCGGAGAGGCGCATAAAGCCACTTAGAGTCCAACCTGGCGATCGCGAGTGGGTAACCTTGATTGCCGGCATCAACGCTATGGGATGGTCTATACCACCCTTTTTCATACTCAAAGGAAAGCACCACAACTAAGCTTAGTACCACTAAAAAGATAAGGACTAGAGGATCGCCGTTAGTAAGAACGGCTGGACAACAAATGAGATCGGTTTGGCTTGGTTGGAGCACTTTCTGAAGCATACCGCGGCGCGCACAGTTGGTGGTTACCGACTGCTTATACTTGATGGCCACGAGAGCTACCAATCGCTTTTTTTCTAAAACAAGTGTGAAGAAAGTAAGGTTATTACCCTTTGCATGCCTGCTCATGCCTCACACCTCCTTCAGCCGCTTGACGTAAGCTGTTTTGCTGCATTGAAGCGTGCTTATAAGAAAGAGATCGGAGCCTTAGCGAACTGCTATATTAACCACATCGACAAAAAGGCATTTCTGGACGCTTACAGCAAGGTGCACGACAATGTATTTTCGTCTGACAACATCAGATCTGGCTTCAGAGCAGCTGGTTTAGTTCTAGATAACCCAGAGGCGGTGCTATCAAAGCTTGATGTGAAGCCTCGTACGCCGACTCCGCCTCTACCAGGTCTTTCATGGCAACTAAAAACTCCAAGCAACGCGCATGAGATAAAAGCTCAATCAACTTTAATCTAGAGCCGGATTCAAACGCGCGTTAACTCCTCTCTGTCGTTAATTATTAAGATGATGCAGCAGTTCTAAAAGGGAGCTGAAATAATAGTGCATTCTTAGGTGCTTTTAGCTGCTCGGATTGCCGATTTGGAGGCGGCTAACAACGCTGCTTCTGCACGTAAAAGTCGCAAAAAAAAGCGTATCCAAAAAGGAGGGACTCTATCGCAGGCAGAGGCAGAGGTAATAATTGCCGAGAGAGAGGTGGCGGAGCAGGTGGTTGAGGAGAGGCGTGAGGAGAGGCGGCAGGCGGGTGCAACCAGGAGGTCGGTTCGACGCTGTAAAGGATGCGGCAACGCTGGACACAATATGCGCACGTGTGGAAGAGATGCAGCGGAATTAAACGAGTAAATCTATATGTTTTTCATCCTAATTGCTTGTTGTGGCGTTGAGTTATTATACTTGAGAGGTGGGCGGCTGCATTAGGGTGGCCGAAGCGATGGTGTGGCCGAAGCGATGGTGGATCACGTTAGTAGGAAAGCTGGTGATTGCTTGATACAAGGGAGGAAATCTTTGTAGTAACTTCAAATGGGAAAATCTTGACTTTGTGTTAGGTATTTGCAAATTGACATGAAGTCATAATAAGCCAGAAACTACTGTGGCGGTTCGTAGGACTATGGGTATACGCTTCTGAGATGCAAATTCATACTCTCCGTACATGCAGACAAGTCTGCAGGGGTTTCTCTCTCAATCCAAATCTCTGTCCTTCACAACGACTAAACCTAGTGCTGCCTCCTCTCATGATGGTCTATAGTAATCCGATGATCCACATGGATAGCACCAGCCGGCTCTTCTCTGACGTCCTCGCGCACAATCCGTTTCGTAGACCTATCGTCCCCTAAGGTTGAGCTGCTGTCTGCGAGGTCGCCGCCATATATCCTGGTCTCATTACCCTTCTCCGAACCGAGAGTCCCCTTCTTGGAGCCACTCTTCTTGCCGCCGATGCCATCCTGGAGCTCATGGTAGGCCTCCTCACCACTCGGGTCGGTAACGCGCTTTCCGCTGCTACCGCGCAGAGTGGATCGGAGACTGAACACTTTCTCAAGCAGCGGACGCAGGGCGGGCAGGTTTGCCAGGACCACACCGAGGCCAAGCTCGGCATGTGCCCAGGCTGCGACTGGCATGGCGTGGTAGAGGAAGTCTGTTGTTGCACTGAGATTCAGTGTGACCGTAAGTCGAACAATGGCTGCTGTAGAAGCGAAGACACCAAGACCGAGGAGCGCGATGATCGAAATCTTGACTCGAATATCGATCTGCACGTTCCAGAGTAGTGGAATGGGACTGCGTTGTACTTAGTGAAGACCGCGGATAGGGATTCGATTACACTTGCCACAGGGCACAGAACCAATCTGAGAAGATCGAGACCGCTGAAAGAGCAAAGCTGAACCCGGTGATGTTGCTTTGCGGTTTACAAGAACCACCGGGTACCTTCTTCCAATTCATCTGTATTGGAGAGCAATGAAAGAACTCATAGACGGTTGTTGAAGCCATGACTAGGAATACAGCAGCCATGATTGCGTAGATGGACCACATGTACGCTCGGCGCTTGTCCGCAATACGCAGCAGAGTGAAGCAAATAGCCCACTTGACTGGAATCGCTGCAAGGCAGAACATAGTTTGCATGATGAACCACCACTGTATTGAGTTAAGACCACGTCTGGGAGCAAGTATAGGCCATCTTGACTTACAAACATTGCCGTCTCCCTCTCCTTCGTAGTGAGCTCAGAGTCCCTTTTTCCACCACCGGCGAATGCGATGCCCAGCATGCCCATAGTAGAGAGTGTAAAAAGTGGCTGTGTCTCTGTTAGTACCGTTCTGAGGCGACATTCAAGATTCAAATCAACTACTCACAATCGCCACAACCATCGACCAGTCATCAGGTCCCCATGCTCTACGTGTAATACGTATGTAGAAACGAAGTACCCAAGTGATGATATCAAATGGTAACAGTATAAGGACAACTAGTGCCAGCGACATTGAAGTTGGGCCTGCCATGTCTGTTGACAACTGTGATGCGTATTTTTCTGTGAAGGTGATCGTGTGCTGTCCTTTGGGAGGTATATTCTTATTAAATCAACAACCGCCAAGGGATACCCTTATTCGATGCCCAACAATAGTTCCCTGCGAGGCTCTTGTTGGTGACCGGACCGCCTGCATGAGGTCGGCCATGAAAACGAAAGTCTGGTCAATATGACTGCTGCTGGTATTGGTCCAGACATGGTTGTGATTAACGGATGGCGATCGACAAACGCTCAGGCACCGGTACGCGGCAGTCCTAACGTAGAATCGTGACCCGGTGCATCAACAGCACGTACGAAATCGACGAATTGGCACGGATGACTACAGATGAGGCCCAATGAGCTCTACGGCTGACTGACCCGATACGTTATGTTCGGTCCTATGAGCGTTGTTCCGGAATAATAATTCGGGCCTACCCTAGGGACATTATACGCAGTTCCCCGGGTACAAGGTTGGCTCGTGTCTTACGGGCCCGTAACGGCGCGTTCGCAAAGACCTTGGGTCACGGTATTTGTTTTGGAGGCCTGCAGTCTGTCGGTCATAAAGCCCGTGTCTGACTGCGGGAGACAATGCACCGCCCGATGCCCAGAGGCAAACCAGAAGGGTCCAAGAAAAGCAAAAGGCCGCCTCATTCCCGTCTACACCCAACATCTATCAAGCTTGGCTACAGATCTGCTCGTCGATGTTTCATGCTTTTTTCAAGACTCACGTTTACTGGTTCGATCTCATTGACAGTCGCACTGATCAAATACTCGTCCTGATCATGGTCGTCGAGTGCCCTGCAAAAGATTCCGTATCACATCAAAAAGCTTACAACTCATGGTTGTTGATTAAGAGTAAAAGCACTTCCTGTGCAAGGCTGCGGGCAAGATTTTGCGCGCGATCACCACTGTCTAACACACATATCACTAACGTACACGAGCGAATTGACCTGGAAGCTTGTCTCGGGTACTCTTGCCTTGTTTCTGTGTTGAAGACGGGATGCGACCAGTGGTTCCTTACATACCCCTGCCACTTCCGCACGCATGCGGCAGAAGATAACGCGAGCTTCTGCTTGGGAGTGTTACTGTGCCGTTAAGCCACCATCAACATTCAGTGTGATTCCCGTGATCCACTGCGCGTCGTCACTTGCAAGATATACCGCCGCTCTTGCATGATCAAGTGGGTGACCGAATATGCCCCTCGGAATCAAAGCTTTAATACCCTCCACGGCACCGGGTAAAGCTCCGCCTAGCGCATTGTCCAGCATGGCTGTCTGGGAGACTATAATGTATTAGTCGTTGGAAAAGATGGTTCTAATTGGGCATACTCACATCCTGGAGCGATACAGTTTGCAACAATGCCCTGCTTTGCTACATCAAGTGCAATAGTCCTTGTCATGGCGGCCACAGCACCCTTCGAAGCAGTGTATCCAGCTGTACAAAGTAAGCCCTTTGGAACTCCAGTCCATGCCAATCAGATCAGACTCACTCAGGCCCTGCATGCCAATGTTTGACACCATGGAAGCAAAGTTAACAATCCAGCCTCGGACGCCGTTGGCACGTGGTTCTTGTTTCAAGAACTGTTGCACACAGTACTTGGATCCGAGAAAGACACCGCGTGCATTGATGCGCATGTGAGCATCAAACGCTTCTTCATCTACTTCATGAATGGGCTGAGGGTTGCCAGCTTCGGTACAGATACCAGCATTTCCCACAACGCTTTGTGTGTGGTCAGCATCGACTTTCGGTCAGGACTTGATCGATTGGTAGAACATACATGTCGAGTCTGCCATAGGTTTCTACCGTCTTTGCAATGAGTCCCTTCCAACTCTCTGCTTTACTGACATCTGTCTCAAAAAAGATGGCTTTCCCACCCCTCTCGGTGATCCATTCATGTGTTCCTGTTGACTCCCCTTGTCCAAGGGCTTTGAGATCAGCGCAAACAAGAATGGCGCCCTCTAAAAAGAACTGGTTGCAGATCTCTCTGCCAATGCCTTGAGATGACCCTGTCACTATCGCAACACGGTCCTGAAGGCGCTTGCTGGACATTGTAGTTGTGTATCTCGAAAAAGGGTTTGTGTGCAAGGGAAGTTCCGATGGGCTTGCTGCGGGGGCAAAAGCAATGGGAGTAAAGGTGTCCGTGATTTACATGAAGCATAAGCACGGTCTTATGCGGTTCCAGCCGTGCGATTTTCGAGGCTCGGCTGCAGTTGTATGATATGTTTGCGTTGATCGCATTATGTTTGATGCAGTATTCTATTTGCAGATCCTAGTACCAAACTACAAGGAGTAAGTTACCGTAACCGCTCGAAGCGAGGCCTCCTCTTACAGACCGAAGCAACGACCCCTGTTTGTGCACACCTTGCACATGCATGTAGATATGCCGCAAGTGTGGGGCCGTTATCTTGGAAAAGCTGACAGCGGACCGATTACATCTTCCTGTCACATGTTATGGGTCGCCGGTCGCCAGCACGGTTAGAGGTCAGAGCATAGATCTGACCTTTGTAGAACCTGATTAAGCAAGAAGACATGTCGCGACCTTTCGAAAACAAATTGGCAATCATCACGGGAGCTTCCAGGGGTACGGAATCAGCAAGTGATCAGTGCTGCCTATTTCTGACTACCTTCTAGGACTCGGTGCTGCACTGGCGCGACATTTAGCAGCAAAAGGTGCAAACATTGTCATCAACTACACATCAGATGCATCCACTCCCATTGCGAGAGAGCTTTCGTCTGAGATAGAGAGAGATCATGGCGTCAAAACATTATTGGCTCAATTCGATATCACAGCTGCCAATGGCCCAGAACGCCTCATCCAAGCTGCCCGGGCAGCGTTCACAAAGAATGATGAGTTTCGAATCGACATTTTGATCAACAACGCAGGTGTCGTTAATCCAGCACCGCTGGGTTCTGTTACTCTCTCAGACTTCGACGCAACCTTCCAGCTCAATGCTCGTGCACCACTGTTTGTGCTCCAGGCTGCGTTGCCATTCTTACCGCATGACCGCTCTGGTCGTGTTATAAACGTCTCTTCCATAACGACATCCATGGGCTTTTGGTGGCAGTCCTGCTACGCGGGTACCAAAGGCGCTCTCGAGTCTATGACAAGAGTTTGGGCCCGAGAGCTGGGTGAGCGCTGCACTGTCAACAGCATCAATCCGGGCGCCATGGCTACAGGCATGTATACTGGCCTGCCGAAGGAGATGTTGGAAAAAGTCTGGTCGCTCAATTACATGGCGCCTCTTGCAGCGACACGCGATGGTATTGATTCGAAGGAGACGATCGAAGCTGCCAAGGACATGGGTGGTAGGCCAGCGTACTTGGAGGAGGTGGCAGGGATTGTTGGCTTGCTCTGCATGCCCGAAGCTGGCTGGATCACTGGTCAAGTCATTGGTAGCAACGGAGGTGGTGTGATGACTAAAGGATAAACATATGATATCAATTTAGAAACATTGCTGATGAATGTAACTATATGCGTCGTTGAGTAAAGCTGTGCTTTCTCGAGAACCTCCACAGTTTCCTCATTGTGGCTTCTCTGTCAACGGAGGCGCTCGAAACCCAGTGTTTCATGTCACTGGAGGCGCCTACAAACTCGAGCCAGTGAGTTCTCTGCATACGATGAATACATTAATGGGCCCTGTTCTACCCTCACGCCACCAATACGAAGTACATGAAGAGCTTCCGTAACCACATTCGACTTCAGATACGGGCTCTTTGGCAACACCCGGTTTTGCGCTGGTAAATCGAGACACTCTTTAAGTAAGGACTTTAAAGTGAGGACCTTCGGGCAGAATTGCTATTGCTGGGGCTGAGAATCAGCTGCCTCTTGATTGCTGAGCGAATTCTTCTTAATTTGTTGTGAGTTTGCCCAAGACCGGAGACGTCTGTCAGCGTAGGCCAAATCCTAGCACGCTCAAATACTTCAATCTTGCTGTCTTGTCGACAAAATCCACACTGACATTCAATGTAGTGCTTCTCATTACTCTCGGGAGCAAGAATTTGGTCAACTTCAATCCTACTCTCTTTGCAGCATGGACCGCAAGGACATTCGACATAATGCTTGCCAGTGTGCTTGTCGGATATCTGCTTGCAATGATCGCAAAAGCGGCGCTGGTTTTGTATTTCATATGTACTGCGGCTGTTGCATGCAATGCAGGAGCACATGAGAGCTTTGCGTAGAGGTTCTGGTCTACTCGCGACGCAGAGGTGGCCTTGACAGTAATTCTCCAGTATATCCTTTTTCCTACAACGACCCTCAGTCTGCTTGTAAGGGAGTGCGGCCGGGATCCAATCTACACGACAACAGCATGTTGCCGCATAGTTGTTCATCGCCTGATAAGAGCATCCATGAATGAAGACTGATAGCGCCCACCTCGGGTGGCCATTGGAAAGTCTCTTCTTGAAGTGCGCCCGCAACAGTCCGAAGTCTCCGATTGACGATAAGATAAAATCGCTAGCAGAATCCCAGAGACCAGTAGCATCGATGCGCATGTCGTCCGACCACTGCGTTCTGAACTCGTTGCCGTCGTCTACAAGTCTTATTAAAGCGCGGTTCTTGTGCAAGCCAAAGACCACTGATATCCAATCCAGGTCTTCCGAAGAGCGTCCGTATCCAAGCCGGAAACAGGCTGCTTCTCCCTCTCCAATGACTAGCTCATCATGAAGATAAGAGAATTGATCCCGCGACAGCGTATATATATTATCATCCCCAAAATCGTCATACAAATAGTTGCCTTTAGCCATCGTAATACCAGCTCTTGTACTGATCATTATCCCGTTGAGGAAACACATGCCATCACTTTGCACCTCACTGACGGACAATTCACTCGTAGCGCTGGTCACAATCTCCTCGCGAACTGTCTCTACAGGAAGAAACATGTTAAGCAGGACCAGCTCTTGCTCCTCTTCTTCCGTCACTGCTGCTAACTGTGACCCGGGTTGTCTTTGGTACCTTCCATCTCCTAGTTTTTCGAGCCACACACCCAGTCTGGCTCCATGATCATTCCGACAATCCAGGACTGCGATTACACGATCAGTCCCAATCGCGATGACCGGAAGAGAAATCCGAAGACCATTGTTCGTGACTTCGTGTGTTGACGTTTCTAGGAAGTCATGTCGTATAGCCACGTTGGTACGTGCAGCATACTTGAAATAGCTCGGAGATGGAGCTAGCATTGCCGTAGTTTGCCAATCGCCCAGTATTGGTTCCCAAGCAAAAATACTATGCTCGCTTGTTCTTTGGATAATTTCCAACTGAAGTCGATGGAAAGCTCGGTGTCCTTCTCCATAAAGCATTGGCATGTTGATGTCAACCAGACCAAGCATACAATATGCCAAATCCTCCACTCTTGTAGTTTCCCTCCGTGCAACCCAGCTGAATCTCGTTCCAATGCTTGATTCTCTGATCTTGGCTCTATTCATCAGATACTTTTCTTCGATTTTGGTTGCAGCGACTAAAGCTGTCACAAGGCTAGATTTCGTTCCAAGCGGCTCCCAACTCTTGTTGTAGAACTCGACGAACTCCGGCGCGAGAAGCTCTTGAAGTGTCCATCCTCTTGTGAACCAGCGTGAGCTCTTGAAGACTGAAAGACCTAGGCGGTACAAGCTAGAGTTGAAGTCTGCGAGATAGGCATAGCAAACAGCAGCTTGCCAGTAGTAGCTATACATTGAGTTGATTGCTTCTGACAAAGCCGCACTGCTTCTCTTATCGATACAACAAGTATCAACCCAACCCCACTCATACCCGTCTCTTAAAGCCAGCGCGCAAAACCCGACAATCTTGCTATACCCAGGCATACTCTGGACATGCGGCTTGTCAAAGTCATAGAACGTGACCTCGCCCTCGTCCCAAGTGTGCGACAAGATCACATACTCGGGTATCTTGTCCAGAAAATTATGAAGCTTGAAGCTGACCGTGTTTAACAGCCACATAAAGATAATGTGTCGTGAACTTGCTAAGTCTCGTTTGAGCTATACAGTGGAGAGACAAGAGGTTGTTTTGCAGCCTGGTCGCCCCCGAACTCCGAGATGTCAACATCGCACAAGTAAAAGGAGGCTTTCCCTAGCGTGGGGTCTGCCATCTGGACCAACGCCACAGTAAGCGCGTATCGATTGGTGCGCATGACTTCGCAGCTTCAGGAACTACAAGCGTGGATTTTTCTAGGAGAGCTGCGCTTAGTAGGCATCGTGTGTAAACTCTCAGAGCTCATTTCAGTGGAAATCTCGAGCCGACAAGATACCTACGATCGCAATCGTCATGTTCGCATTCGAACGCACCACCAAGCTTCGAGCTGCAAGTAGTCGCCGAGTCAATTTCATCGTGTGCGCAGTATCCCCTGCCCAGCATTGATACAGTCCCGGATCTTTGTGTTGAAATTGCAAGGCTCATGCTCCCTGTTCATGTAATCGCCAACTTTGCACCATCTTTCACAGCGTCCCAGAACTCTTTGGGACTCTCCGCTCCCATCATGGTCTCCACCCATTCTCCATCCATCCAGCCTTGCACGAAGCACGTACCGACAAGCTGATACGTGCCGTCGTCTCTGTCTCGCAGCAATAAAGGCACAGAACAACCGAGCACCACCGCGATGTGCAACACTGCGCAATCTCCATCCCCAGACTCAGCGAGATAAACAGGCGCAAGACCCATGTAGCCATTCTCGGTGAAGAAAGGTCTGCGGCCGCGCAGCACCCAATCGGCAGCTGTGCGAGCCTCGATGGGGTCGTATGAACTTGCGAATCCAGGTACATGGCGGGAAAGCTTTGGAAGACAAACATATGGAACATTTGGTGGATATTGATTGGAAGTGTATCCGCTCTCGGCTGCGGGGGGCCATGCGGCTATACCGTCGCCATGAAACATTGCCCAAGCTGCGCCCAGAAGGTCGTCGTATTTTTTCAAGGCTTGCTTGCGACAGTACGTCTCGATATCGTGGAGCCACAAGTGGGCTCGCCAGATTGACTTGGGTGCTGTGCCTGCTGGTATGTCTGGCGCATCGTCCAAGATCGTTTGTATCTGGTCGACGATGAGTCCAGTGCAGTGTAGCGTTCTGCGGTCAAAAGAAACGATGGGACTGTGGAAAAGATCGTGGGCCATGCCTCCGTCTGCATAGTAGAGCTTGCCGCCGAGATCTGGCATGCAAGACATAGATCGTGCCGGTATTTGATCTTTGCGCACTAGACAGCTTGCTGTAGCTGGGAGATTCCAGTTAGGACACCAAGATGGAGCTTTCGAGTAGAAAGAGGCCGCATCGTGCGTAGTTTCTACTGCTCCAAGTATGTCTAGTGATGCATGTTGCTCAATCCAAGCTTGAGAAAAACCCGTGTAGACGTCTTCGTAGGGTTTGGTGTAGTCTGGCAGGAACTCAAGACCATCTTTATCTCGAGCAAGATTCCAGAGCGCAAAGATGTGATCTCTTGGATCTGTGCACTCAAAGTCTCTAGCTAGAATGAGCGTCTCCAGGAACCCGGGAGAGTTCTTCTCAAGTGGAGACACTGTAAGTAAGCCTCCGCCGAATAGTCCACCGCCAGCTTGTCCGTTGCTTATCAGGTATCGGAAGTAGTATACGATTCTCGGGTATCCGAGCATTTTTATGTTGACAGCCCCGAGGGACGAGTTAACGGCTTGCATGCGTCCAGCAAGGGATGGATCTCGCGTCAATAGGTCATGCAGGTGGTATGTTGCCATATCGAGTGTGTCGAAGGTTACTGCGATTTTGCCGTCTGTGAGTATGGAAGGATCCGAAGCCCATGCAATCTCCTGCTCAAAAATCAACATGGCTCTGGGAGACATACGAAGTCATCTCACCTGTAAAATCCAAGACCGGCGGAAGTAGTGCCTAGTCATGAACTTATACAGCCCTCCACAAAGCTGCGCCAACCGCTCTGGCTTGATCCTGGTCTCGCCGTTCGTGAGTTTGCCATCCGTGATGAACTCACCCATCTCGTTCAGACGTATTACTGGGTGCTTTTCCAGTTCTGCCATGAAGTACATCAACTCTTCGGTGTCAGTTTCTGCTCGGCCTGTATACGAGTACACATGCTTTGCACAGTCATAGATCGCCCCCATTCGACGCACTTGTCGACCTCGCTCCGAAATATCATCCTGATTGATGGAAATTGCATCGATCCACATCGGGACGATTCTTTCTTTCATACGAATTGACCGGATGGCTTCTGCAAGATTCTTCCGGATAGGCTTCCGTTGTCCGTTCAGGACGACATGTTCTGGTGTTTCATCTGTTCCCCATCGATCTAAAGGTGAATAAATCATTAGAATAAATACGTGATCTAAGCTAAGATGCAACTCACATGACAAGGCTATATAAGACGCTTCACACCTGATCGGGCAATGAGCCACATGTATGACTATTGGTGCAGTTGCGTCTTCCGCGGGCATGATATTGATGACTCTGATTTCGTCCGTGACCATGTCCAGCGGCATGTACCGATAATCCTCCGAGGGCGCTTCGATATTAGGTTTCGTACCGAGACGCACAGGGCATATTCGAGGTAGAATCATCTCGTCGTCACTTCCAGACCACTGTTTTTTCCATCTGCTGTACCGAGAGTCATGAACCGTTTCGAAGTAGCCATTCCCGATGAGATGGTTATTAATCTCGTGCATATCGATGACCTCAGAAGCCCTGGCATACATGGCGTCGCTAAAGTCTCGGGTCCAGTATGTTTCTTGTTCTTTAGCGTTTAGTTCGACCACGCAGGCATATCGGACCCATATCAAGATCGCCTTGTCAATTTTGGTCTGAAGATATCGTAAGAAACGTTCAAGTGCCACCGAAATGAATAGTACACGGCCGTCCACCTCGATGGGTTCTTTGATGTTGCGATACCCTCTTGCGTTATGGATGGCAACAAAAGACGGCAGCTCCGTGAGACCATAAATCTCAAGGTTGCAATGCACATGTGTAGTAGGGTCCGTCGCGGGATGGAGTCTCAAAAGGCGGACCTGCTTTGGGTCGGTGTTTAAAGGAGTGAAGTCGTACTCGGGGACTGTCAACTCCGAGAACTCTTCTCCCTGGGTGTACAGTTTGTTATTGAACTGGCGTATGGTTCCTTCGATTCCACACGTCTCCGGCTGACCTAACAGCGATGATTTTGATTGGAGAATTGATGCCATGTTCAGCTCTAGCGTATTACACAAGTAGTGTCTGTTGGTACCAGATAACGGATGTCGCGATCTTTCAATATGAATTCTGCTTCTTATGGATGTTGAATTGTGAAGTTTTAATAGAGTGGCAGCCTGATGTGGCGCGCATGTCTAGGCTGGGGCGAAGCGCAGACGGCCTAAACCTCTGACGACACGCGAAGCGTGCTACTCGGCTTCGCCTGCGGGGTACATCTGAAAATCACGATTTGGTGACAGCAATGCGAGGTAGAATCTGTGAATGGTGCACAGATTTATTCACGCCCAGTGTTACCGCCGTACACGCCAAACCCATCTCCGTAGGTGTTCAAGCAAGATCGTCGAACGCTTTCTTCAAACGGCACCCAGCCGTCTGCTCCATATCTCTTCAAAAGGTCGACCGACCGTTGAGTCTCAATTGTCGTACTCGGCTGCTGCTGTCCAGGCTCATCAGCTGCAAATTTTCGCTCAGGCGCTATGTTCCTGAAGGTATGGAGGAAGCTGTTGTAATTGAAGCGGTATGCGAACCCAAACAAGCGCTCGCCCCGAACGTCATCCATTGTGAGCGCAGCAAGATGTAGCTTTGCAATATCTTCCACGTCGACTTGCCATTGGGGGTCCTGGTCTCGCAATTTCGTCACAAATTCCTCCTCAAAAGGATGGTCGAATACGTCGCGCACCCAGCGCGCAGTACTACCTATACCCGGAATGCTGAGGGGCTGTAAAAGGATCCCAGTTGTATAATTTGGAAGCACAGTACTGAACTCGAAGTTCGGTCGCTGCTCTTTCATGAAGTCCCAGGCTGCACGTTCGCAGGCGACTTTGGACGCCGCGTAGACAGCGTATGCTCGATCAGGCTCATACGGCGGCGGTGCCCACGCAGTTTTCGAGATTTCATCGTTCCAGGTGTTCGAATCCACATGCCTCGCTTCATCGGACCAAGGTCTTGTCGCCGCGTTGCTGCTTGACGTGTAGACAAATCGTTTTATGGAAGGCGTCGATTTGGCTTCTTCCAAAATTGCCTTGATGCCGTTGACACACCCAGTGATAACCACATTAGGATCAGGACAAAAGCTCATATCGTTCGCGACGTGAGCGACTCCTTCACAATTTTGGAGGTGGCCTTCGAATGCCCCAGGCAATTTCAAATCTGCCACGATGACAGTCTCGAACAATTCGGACGCATTCTCATGACGGTTCTGGAATATGGTTTGCACCATCTGTGCCTCTTGCTCGCTTCGCACAGCGCCCCTGACACTGTAACCAGCTCGAAGCAAGTGATCGGCGACATGGGAGCCGACAAGGCCGCTGATTCCAGTAACGAACACTCTGCTTCCTTTATTGATGACTGCCATCGTGCGTAGTTTGTTGAAGTAAGGGATACTGTGTTCGAGAAAATTATCCTGGGGCAGGTGCACGTGGAGCAAGGTGCGGTCCGATTCACCTAGGTAGCTTCTTCCACCAATCACATCAAGGGGACTCAAACCACAGGTCAGCTTCTTTGCTTGGAGGTAGGAACACAAGTAGTCAAACATGCCCCAGATATTGGGACATTCTTGGAAAGCTAGCGTGACTATTGCAATATGGATCGCCATACAGTCAACGATGAACAGTCGCGCACGATCTCAGCAATCATGATTTCGCAAAACAGCTTGCTCGCCTCAAACCAGCAAACCCTTACAACTTCCCCTCCCCCCTCCCCAAAACCTCCTCTCTCCTCCTGACATCCACATCTCTCGGTCCCTCCCCCTTGAACTTCGTCGTAACAACCCACTCCCTAATCCCCCTCCTGCCCTGCCCTTGCGCATCCACCTCCTTCCCCGGCCTATCCAGCACCAGCACAGCAGTGTACTTATCCACGCCGCCCACGCCATCCTGGCTCTTCTCGCCATACTCGCCTTTGCCCAGTACGATCGGCGAGATGCATGCTTCCGCGAACGACACTTCCGGCTGACCGTCATAAGTCCTTGGCTTAGCGAGGAAGTCCAGCAATTTCTCGCGCTCTTGTTGGAGTTGTTGCGGCGAGGGGGTGGGCGATGATGGACTTGTTACTGTCGAAGAAAGGAATGGCACGAGCGTCAAGGTCAAGAAGAACTGTGGCGGGAACAAAATGATGCGATTCTGTCGCGCCAGATCGATCCATTTATTTGGTGGCAGGAAACGCGCGGCGGTATGTTCGATGCCGCCGTCGTGCGTGGGGTTGGGAATCACGATTTCGTCCTCTTCTTCGAGGCCGGAGCCAGGCGGCGTGCCTGTCGGTGCGGCTTTCTTGGTCGGCGATGTGGAGCCGAGGGGCAGGAAGTAGATGTACATTTGTGTGGAGAAGCGTTTGGGGACGTTGGGAGGGGTGATCCAGCGCGTGAAGGGGAGTAGGGATTCGGTGTCTGGTGTGGCGCCCCAGTTCTCCAGCAGGTCGGTGAATTTGGTTTTGCCTGCATGTACTGCTCTGCGTCCTTCTTCGCGTTCTTCATCGCTGATGTCGGTGAAGAGTTTGCCCGTCTTCTTGCTTTTGGCTAGGAGTATGCCGCTCTCTTCAAATGTCTCGCGGATAGCTGCTATGCGGTATGCAGGGCCATCTTGGTGTCGACCCGGGTCGTTCACGTCTGGTATCTCGCCATCATGCGTTTTACTGAGTGCGCCTCCTGGGAAGACATGTGCAGCTGCAAAGCTCGAGGCTTGTTTGACGCGATGGAGGAGCAAGATCTGGTTCGTTGGCGAAATTACGAGAACACTAGAACGCGTGAGTATACTGCTATGATTATTTTCAGATCGACATACCTCGCGCTAGGTCGCGGTATAGGAGGAACCTTTGGAGTTTCCTTCGCTGGCTTGTGATCCGCCGGTGTTGACATTTTGCGCTTCTGCAATGGTAGGCTGAAGGCTACACGATTTCCGAAGCTACGACTTGCTGATGCTGAGGCTTGAGGTGCAGTACGTAGGATGGCCTGCTGTCGACGCGACAGGATGAACACTGGAGATGGAGGGACACGCAACTTCGCAAGTCGAATTTCAATCAGGGATGTTTTGATTAAGCTCGGCTTTGGCATGATCAGCCCCAAATAAGGTTGAGAACAGGCTTTGGCGGGTCATGGTGTGTTGGTGAAGTTCACAGACGCGGGGAGAACGATGCCGAGGTTGCAAGTAGTTTGAAGAGTCGGCGCGGCTAACTTAGTCGACCGAAAAGTCGCATTTCATCACACCAATCGAGCGAAAGCTCATATTAACATAAAGATCGTGGTATCATTGCTTTTGTGCCTATCTAACTTCCGTTCTCCAAACGTAATCCCACAAGTCGTCTTCACATGTCTGAAGTTGTGAAAGATCAAATTCACCCAACGAACGCCGATCCAATGCATGCTACAGACTTACCAAAGCCTTCGTCTAAGAGTAGAGCTTCTTGTCGAAGCTGTGCAGGCCATGAACGTTGCCCTCAGCCTGTGCACTGGCAGTCCTCAACTCAAACCTGACTGTGCCGTTGTCAACACCCTCGTGCAACTCAGTCAAGCTCTTGATACCAATATCCTGCAGCGAGTGCTGGACACCGGCCATGAGGTACGGGACGAACTTGGTGATGGAGCCACGGTCCTGAACGGAGCCGGAAACACCTTGTGCAACGAGGACACGGTCACCCTCAGAAAAGTAGCGTGCAGTGCCGGCATTGCTAGCCTTAGCATCAGCGCTGCCTGCACCCGCCTTCTTGTCCTCCATGGCGGCGATGCTGCCCATACCACGGTACGCCTTCACGAGCTGACCATCGCGGCTGACAAAGTACTCTCCGGGTGACTCGGTAGTTCCCGCAAGGAGACCACCCATCATGACGGACGACGCACCCATAGCCAGACCCTTGACGATATGACCGACGTTCTGAATACCACCATCGGCGATACAGGGCACACCGAATCGCCTGGCAAATGACGTGACGTTGAAGACAGAGGTAGCCTGAGGTCTTCCCACGGCCATAACTTCTTGAGTGATACAAGCACTTCCACTGCCCATACCAATACGGAGACCATCAGCTCCAGCAGCAATGAGAGCAGCAGCTTGGTCCCGGGTGACGACGTTTCCGCCAATCACGTCAAGCTGGGGGTACTTTTCCTTAATGTACTTGATCATCTCGACCTGGTACATGCTGTTGCCCTGACTGCTATCGAGGATGACAATGTCCAGACCAGCGTCCACAAGCTTCTGCAGGCGGATCTTGTCCTCTGGGCGGGTACCAATGGCGGCCGCCGCGATGAGTTGCTTGGAGTGTGGCAGCTTTGACGCCAACGGGAAGTTCAAGTTCTTCATCAGGTCAGAGCGCGAGAGGAGTGCAATCAGGTTGAAGTCTCCGTCCACAATCGGGAGTTTGCCCTTCTTCGACTTATTCAAGATGTCGTTGGCCTCCTTAAGGTCGATGCCATAGGGCGCGGTTACGAGATCGGTGGACATGACGGCGGTGACGGGGTCATCGAGCTTGTCGTGGAACTGAATGTCTCGGGGCGTGATAATACCAACGAGCTTGGAGCGAAGGCTACCGTCCTCTGAAAATGAACTGTTAGCATAATGCTTCTCGGTATATGCACAAGCCATTGTAAAAAGTTCGCATCAGTCGAAATACATACTCCACAGCACGACGGAATCGTTGCGGATGAACGAAAGTTATAAAGTAAGGTTGATCATCACAGAAATAGGGAGGGAGAAAATGGATATGCTTACCAGTGACCGGGAAACCACCGAAACCCCACCTCTCCTTGAGCGCCTTGGCCTCTGCGACAGTGGTGGTAGGCGAAATGACAACGGGGTCAAGGATGAAACCGTTCTCAAAGCGCTTGACTTTGCGCACCATCTCGGCCTGGTCTTCCTGCGAGCAGTTGTGGTGAATCACACCAAGGCCACCGAGCAAGGCAATGTGGATAGCCATGTTATGTTCGGTGACCGTGTCCATGGGCGAGGAAACAAAGGGCGTCTTGAGGGTAATGCGCTTCGTGATGGGAGTATCGAGGTTGACGTCGATGGCGGGGAAGCCTATTGCGTGATTGTTAGGCGCACTCTTCTCCTACATTTTTTGCGCAACTGCTGGAGCATGATGAATTTACAAGCCATCGCAGGTGAGTTGCTTCTATGGGTTCGCAACACGAGTGTGCGCGCCAAGTAAAGCTCACTTCTCCTGCTTATGAAGAAGCACTACATGGGACTCACGCACCGATGTAGCCCGGGAGCATGAGGAAGTCATTGTACGTCAAGCCACCGTTCTTCTTGGAGTCGATGAGGGTCTTGACGTCAATGCCATCGCGCTCTTGGTACTCATTCTTGAGCACCTCGAGGGCGGTGGTGTAGTCCAGAGCGTTGACGGAGGTGTTGGTCATGGCGTCTCCGTTGGAAATGGGCATGACGATATAGAATACTGCTTCTCGAAGAACAGAGAAGAGCGTGTGAGGGTTGACTGAACGAAACAGACCGCAGTTGTGATGCAACTTTGGCCGGGGAAAATTCCAGTTTTCCCAAGAAGAAAAAGAAGACGAAAAGTTCGCGCGGCGGAATTTGTGGTGGGCGACGTGATCCGTGCGCGACCATGTGACCCCGCCTTTAGCGTGTCCCTTCCGCGTTGAGAATGACTAAGCAGCGAGCCCTCAGAGAGATGGGGTCGCAACATGGAATTGCTGGAGACTGCGATGTATTACGTCAATTCTATGTCCGCGCGAAGAGCTATGGGACCTGCAATCTGGTAAAGGAGTCGCTGGAAGCCATTCGATGTTCTCTACATCCCTGCAAGGCCTAGCTGGCGCCACAGGTGCAAGCAGCATCCCGTCAACATACATGTCATGTCGAGTCCGTGTCGAATTCTCCGACGCAATAGCGGCGATCCGATGAGATGAGATAGCACCCAGCGGCACTTGTGAAGGGATAGGAAACGATGCTAGAAGCGCCTGCCCTGGTTATGACTGGGGCTACCCGCAGCGCTATACAGTCTCTCATGGGTGACGGGATGCAGCATAGGTAGCGCAGAAATGGACATGAAGAGCGATTCGCTTCAGGGCATGAAGCAACAATTGACCACTAATGTGCACATGTGCACGATGAGTCTGAAGAGAAGGCGGATGAATTGGGCCTCGTCTCGGATGATGCGAGGCGTGTGTGACGTGGGTTGGGCCATCTGATTCTCGTAGCGCTGTTTCCACAACAACGGCCAAAGCTTGAGCGCTTTCGTAAACAGCCGTGCACCATCCGCACATTTCCACTTTCAGATCATCGCCGCTGCGGCTCTCATAGCTGTTGCAATCTTTACATTCCGCATTAATTTCTCCTTCGCAGTGCGATAATTGCTGCTGGCTGTGTCCTGCGGCTCTGAGGCGTATTTTTGGGAAATTTACTGGTTCCCGACTCCACTGCAAGCAGGCGCGTTGCATCTTGCATCTCACTTGGCCAACATTGGGGCCTCAACCACGACGACAGCCACCAGAACATCCTTCCACGGCGCACAACATATGTCACGTAATTCGACACTACGATAATACTCGCGAACGCTGCTCCTGCCATGAGCTATCCCTCCTACACCCCGCGAACGCGCCTTGGGCACCAAACCGCATCGCCGTCCCCTCTCCGCCAGACATCGACCGCCTCGAATGGCTCCTCAGCATATTCGGGCGGCTCCCTCCAACACCCGCCAAGCCGGTCGAGCACACAGTCCAGCGCCGCCTCTAATAGCTATGAGCGATTAGGGCACCGGCGGGGAATGAGCGAGGCCACAGCGCTCTCGCATCCGCGGTCAGAGAGCTACTTTGGCTCCGACGACACTGACCCCGCGAGCGCATTCTCCAGCGTGAGAAAGGCGCTGCGCCCTCTACAGCAGGTCCCCCAAAGCTCACCATTGCCCGAGAAGCCACTCCCGGCTGTGGCACACATCCCGACTCACAACCACATGCGATCGCATAGCGTGGAAAACATGCGGCAAACGCCCTTCGATGGCTCCATCTCGCCTCCCGCCAAACCACGGCCGCTCTCAATAGCCATGTCACGTGCAGACTCTATTCGCGCGCCCACCCGTGACCACTCATCCCGCCCACTGTCAACACACCTCGAAGGCCCAGCACTGCAAAGTCTGCAAAAGTCGTCGACCGGTCATATGCGCACGCTGTCCAAATTCGCGGCAGCTGGAGAAGAGGGCGACTTTGCCATCAAGTCGCCAGAGCAAGAAGTGGTGGGTCTGCATGGACGAAGGAGGTTGCAACGGTCCGACGACGCGCGAGGCAAAAAGACCGCCTCGACATGGGCGAACCGGAACTGGATGGATCAGCAACGTCAATTTCTGCAAGCATACGAGTATCTCTGCCATATCGGAGAAGCCAAAGAGTGGATGGAAGACATCATCGAGAGTGATCTGCCGCCGGTCGTGGAACTGGAAGAGGCCCTTAGAAATGGCGTGACACTCGCCGAGATTGTACAGGCGATAAAAGGTCAACCGCTACGAATATTTCGAGACCCCAAGCTGCAGTACCGCCACTCGAACAATTACGCCCATTTTTTCAAGTTCCTATCGGAAGTCGAGCTGCCTGACCTGTTTCGCTTCGAACTAGTCGACTTGTACGAGAAGAAGAACGTGCCCAAGGTCATCTACTGCATCCACGCACTGTCATGGCTTCTATTCCGCAAAGGTATCGTCGACTTCCGCATCGGCAACTTGGTCGGTAAGCTGCAATTCGAAGACCACGAGTTGGAGGCAACGCAAAAAGGCCTGGATAAGTCTGGTGTGAGCATGCCCAACTTTTCTGGTATGCAGGCAAACTTCCAAGTAGAACCGGAGCCCGAGCCCGTTGAAACAGAGGAAGATCGCATAGACCGCGAACTTGCAGAAAACGAGGACGTCATTCTCGACCTACAAGCACAAGTACGGGGCGCCCTTGTTCGCATCAGACTTGGTAACATGATGCAAGATCTCTGGGACAACGAACACCTCATCGCAGACCTTCAGTCGCGCATCCGCGGCGACTGGGCGCGCCAGATTGCCTATTACCGACTCGACATGCGACGATTCGCCGTCACTCTGCAGAGCGCAGCCAGAGGCTTCATGGTCCGATCAAAGAGACGCGGCGAAGAGGTGTACTGGCAAGACAAGGAGTTCCAGGTCTTGAAGGTGCAAAATCTGTTCCGAGGCCGCAAGGCTAGATCAGAGGTCCAGTACACCAAGTCCAAGATCCAGCGACACGAGCACGGCATCAGACAATTCCAGGCTGCGATACGAGGAGCCCTGGAGCGATTACGTGTCGGTGATAGTTACCATCAGACACGCGATACCGAGCCTGCCGTCGTCCACATTCAGGCTATGATCCGTGGTGCTCTCGTCCGACATCAGGTCGATCGCGAATGGGCCGAGCTGAAGGAGAACGAGGCGCAGATTGCGCAGATCCAAGCCATTGCTCGTGCGATGCAGATTCGCCAATCGATGCGGACTGACCAAGAAGGTCTCCGCCGCCAAGAATCAGTTATTACTATGCTGCAATCTGCCGCACGAGGCATCATTGCTAGAAGGAAGAATGCCGATGTGCAGGATAAGCTGGTAAGCTCTGACGTCAATTGGTGCGATCTTCAGTCCAAAGTACGAGGAGATGTCCTGAGGCACTCTCTGCAGCAAGTGCACGAAGCATTGGCTGCTGAAGAGTACAAGGTCGTGGATTTCCAAGCTGTTGCACGAGGAGGAAAGATTCGTTCAGAGGTTGCGAACATCGTCGCACAGCTGAGCGAACAGCAAAGCGCCATTCTTTCTCTTCAATCGTACATTCGCGGTTTCCTTTCACGCCAGAGGCACTTCTCTGATCTCAAGGCACTACAGGCACAAAGCACCACCATTCTAGACCTCCAGTCAGCTTGCCGTGGTTTCGTTCAGCGACAACGCACCTACGAAATCCTCTGTGATCTGAATGCCCAGGAACCTGAAATCATTCAGCTCCAGAGTCTGGCCCGTGGAGTACAGCTCCGCATGCAAATTGGCGTCCAGCTCGGGCAGGTCGAAGAGCACGAAGAAGCCATCATGGAGCTCCAGTCCCTGGCGCGCGGCATGATGATTCGCCAACAATACGCCGAGAAGAAACAATTCTACAAGGAGAACATGGAGAAGGTTATCAAGATCCAAAGCTTTGTCCGAGGCCGCCAGCAGGGTGAAGCATACAAGAGCTTAACCAGCGGAACGAACCCACCGGTGTCCACCGTCAAGAACTTCGTCCACCTTCTCAACGACAACGACATCGACTTCGATGAGGAGATTGAGTTCGAGCGCCTGCGAAAGACAGTTGTCCAGCATGTCCGACAGAACGAGCTTGCCGAGCAATACATCGACCAGCTAGACATCAAGATTGCACTCCTCGTCAAGAACAAAATCACACTAGACGAAGTCGTCAAGCATCAAAAGCACTTTGGCGGGCACGTGGGCACCCTGCTGAGCAGCAAAGACATTTCTTCCAAGGACCCGTTCGATCTCAAGGCACTCAACAAGAACTCTCGGCGCAAGCTTGAGCAATACCAAGAGCTCTTTTTCGTCCTCCAAACCCAACCGCAATACATGGCACGCCTTTTCAGGAGAATACGCGAACAAAATTTGGCTGAGAAGGATGCTAAGCGCATCGAGCAGCTGACAATGAGCCTTTTCGGACTGGCACAGAAGCGGAGAGAAGAGTACTTGTTGTTGAAGGTGCTAGCACGCTCGATGAAAGAGGAAATTGAGGGGTGTGGAACTCTGCAGGAATTTCTTCGCGGCAACTTCTTCTGGGCCAAACTCTTCGGCAACTACGTCCGATCACCGCGCGACCGCAAGTTCTTGAAGGAAGTCTTGGGTCCAGTCATCCGCGAGAACATTATCGAAAACGAACATCTTGACCTGGAGAGCGACCCCATGCAAATCTACCGATCAGCGATCAATAACGAGGAGCTCCGAACTGGCCAGCGAAGCCGTCGTGATCCCAACGTGTCTCGCGACGTAGCTCTGAAGGACCCAGAAACCAGAGGAACGTTTATTCACAATCTCCAGGATCTTCGAGATGTCGCCGACCAATACTTCTCCATGTTCGAAGAAATCCTTCATCGCATGCCCTACGGAGTTCGGTACCTGGCTCAGCAAATGTTCGAAGAGTTGCGCCTGCAGTTCCCATACGAAGCGCAAGAACAACTTCTTGTCATCGTTGGCCACTGGGTATGGAAGGCCTATATCCAGCCTGCCCTCATTCAACCACAACACTGGGGTGTTGTAGATCGTGGTCTCTCGCCTGTCATGAACCGGAATCTAGGTGCTGTTGGCAAGGTTCTTGGCCAAGTAGCAGCAGGAAAGCTCTTTGGTGGTGAAGACCTTTACCTCCAGCCCCTTAACAGCTACATTGCGGAAGCTATCGATCGTGTCCAGGAGATCTGGTCGAACATGATCAACGTCCGCGACGCCGAGACCCAATTCGAAATTGACGAATTCAACGACCTCTTCGCCCGGACCAAGCCAACACTTTACATCAAGCTTGCAGATGTCTTCGCAATTCACAACTTGGTCATCGACGATTTACCCAGCTTATGCCCAATGCAAGACGACCCCCTCCGAGAAGTTATCCGTGAACTTGGAAGCGCAAAGAACAATGAGAATGAGCTATTGCACGTCAGCTCGACCGAGATCACTTTGACTCTCAACCCCAAGTACCACGAGCAAGAGGGTGAGCTATTTTCCAGATACGATTTTCAAACATCTGCTAACAATCACAGATCCTGATGCGCAGATCAAATCACTCTTTATGGAGACGAAGCGTTATGTGCTTTACATCATCCGAATCCAGACTGGTGCCAACCTCACTGAGATCCTGACCAAGCCTATCATGCCCGAGGACGAAGATCGCTGGGATGCTCTCGTTCGAGAAGAGCTTGCAGCACAGCAGAAAGACCGATCAAGGAAACACAGCCAACTGCGCTCATCTGCCGCGTCCACTTACACAACCGACATGGGCTCTAACTCCGTGCTAGACCTCGACTACCCGACCTTGAAGCAATACTGTCTCGAAAATGTGGTGCACTTACAACGCGCTGGCCGCATCTCACACCACAACAATTACCAAGACCTCCTCAATGCCATCGCCGTCGACATCCGAACGAAGCATCGTCGTCGTATACAACGCGCCAAGGAACTTGATGGCGTACGAGGCACCCTCGCCGCCCTTGACGAGAAGGCACACTTCCTGGAAGGCCAACTCAAGAGCTATAACGACTACATCGAGCAAGCCATGGTGACTCTGCAAAGCAAGAAGGGCAAGAAGAAGTTCCTCCTCCCGTTTACCCGCCAATACAACCACATGCGCGAACTCCAACGATCCGGCCGCTCGTACCTCTTCGGCTCCTTCCGCTACTCCGCCCGCAACCTGGCCGAGAAGGGCATCTTGGTTTCATGGAACGGTTACCCAGAGCGTCAGTGGGACAGGCTCGACATTACCATCTCCTCCAACCAAACAGGCATCTTTGAAATCCAGGGCTCGCAAGGAAGCATGATGATCCCCGGCGCTTTCGCCGAAGTGCCCCTCGACGGCCTCCTCCAGGCACAATTCGACAACCACCAATTCATGAACTTGTTTGGAGACGGCAAAGACGGCTCCGGCTCGGGAGCCGTGCGTGTAAATGTTAATCTGTTCTTGCATTTGATTTTCAAGAAGTTCTACAAGGAGGGTTGATTAGGGTACGGCTGAGGTGCAATTGGTGTTGGGTTGTATGGAAGGGTTGTTGGCGATACCACTTTGC
Source organism: Parastagonospora avenae f. sp. tritici 18332-5 (assembly GCA_022559985.1). Classification (NCBI taxonomy): domain Eukaryota; kingdom Fungi; phylum Ascomycota; class Dothideomycetes; order Pleosporales; family Phaeosphaeriaceae; genus Parastagonospora; species Parastagonospora avenae. The sequence continues at coordinate 23,829 of JAFJTR010000075.1, forward strand.
TCTTTGTCGTTTGAAGTCACGCGATGCATTGTTTTGGAGGCGAAGATGGTGTTTTTGAGATGGGCTTTGGGTGTATGACCTTTTTAACGATCCGATGCCCCCCGCGCTATTGCGCTTTTCTTCTTCACGTGCGACTTAGGATATGCTTATAGTATATTGATACCTGATATTTGAATACGCGCGAGATTGAAAAATTGGTTTGATGTCGTGATGGTGGTGCCTGCCTGCACTTTGCTTCGGGTAATCGACTAGTGCGCAGAACTACATATTAGGTGCAACTACGACTAACCTTCTACTATATCTTCGTAATACTACTCGACACACACAGAGTGGCTGAGTCGCTCAGCCTCACTGCTGCGCTCGTTGGCGGGGTCCGTACAACAGCCTGCCCAACATGACAAACTTCACCACGATCCCCCTGAACACCTTCATCCCAAAAGCAAAGAACTCGCCCCCTAACTACTATGCCTATCACATTCGGCGCTGTAGGCGACATTATCTCAGTCTGCCTGTTGGTCAAAGATCTGGTCGAAGCACTCGACAAGGCTCGCGGCGACAAGGCCGAGTACCAATCCGCCATCCGCGAGTTTTGGCTACTGGACCGCGCACTGCTTGAAATCGACTTGCTCTCCAGAGCACATAGCGATAGATCGACCCCCGAACTACTGGGATTATACGCAACGGCAAAGCAAGCTGTGATATGATGCAAAGGTCTGGTTAGCGACTTCTTGCACCGTGTGCGTCGCTACGAAAAGACACTTGGAGAAAAAGGGAAGCCAAAATATGCTGCATGAGGCAGCAATGAAGGTGCGCTGGCGGATAGGAGAGAAAGATGCACTGGATCGGTTTCGAGTTGAAATCGCCGGTACAAGCTCAAGCTTGCAGATGCTGTTAGCTACAGCGAGCGTGTAGGTGCACCTTCCATGATTGATACTTTCACTGACGCGGCAAGTACCCTACTCGAAATCAGCCGAAAGGAGATCAACAACAAGCTGGACCAAGCTGACGAACAGCACAATCTGACCAACTCTTCTTAGCAGGCTCTGCTGTGCAACATTCAAGGACGCATCGAAGATGCTAATCGAGATACTGATGCAAACAACTCGATTCTGGGCACATTCACAGATGCTCTTAGATTTGACTGGCTCCTTCAATTAGGCAGTGAGCTGAGAGGGCTACTACATCGGTCGATTGCTATCAACGTGGCGACCTATCAAGCAGTCATCAGCAATCAGGCGTCTCTACCAAGTCGGCTTGAACGCAGCCTCATGGAAGAGCCGGTGATTCTAGAAGATGCCTTGGGCCGCATTGCACCCGTTCATCTCCAGTTCGTCACGTCCTGGGAGGCTTTCGATGCCATATTGGAGATTCGATTCCGCGGCTTCCAGGGACACAGGAAAATTGCTCAATGACAGTATGGACTTCAGAATCAAGTGACAGGGAAAGAAGTGGAGCAATCTCGGGCATGGCAGTGTGCATTCCTGCCTGGACAACGGGTCGAGATGAGCATGGTGTTTCACAACAACGAACTGACTGATTCTGATCCTGGTAATGTAACTTGTCCGGGTTAAAATACACCAGCTTCGAGCATTAGAGATGCTGACATTCAATGTGTGCGCTGTTTGATGTGGTACCGACGTATCATTGTTATAGAAGAGGCGGGCTCGTCTGAGATAGCGCTGCGAGCACAGATTGAGGAAAACGATCAGGCCTTTAAAAGGATCGGCAAGCATCTCGAGTCTCGGAAGAGAAGAAACGCATTCGAGGATTCAGAGTCCGATTCATACGAAGAGGACATGAGGGAATTCAAGCACGTCGGAATAATGTCGACCATCAGACGTAATAAGCACAATCATCCACTCCATACCACTGGGCAGGCCTACCCTGCCGGCTCATTACCTCGTCTGCAGACATTATTGTGTGAAGATGAGGAAACACTCAGCTTTCAGGTCACGAGGAAAGGGTGTACTGTTAATCGTCGCGAGGACAATAACACGATCAATGGGACAAAGCTACTGAATGCAGGCAGAGTACCCCGACTGCGCAGAGATGGGATACTTAACTCTGAAAGAGTACGCCACGTTGTAGCACTCGGTCCATCGCAATTGAAGGGGGTCTGGATACGGTTTGAACGCGCCCTAGAGCTCGCCAACGAGGAAGGTATAACTGATGAGATGTATCCCTTGTTTCTTCACTACATTGGGCTACTGCTGCACCACCCTTTTAACCAGGTCAAAAGGAATCGGAGATCTCCTACCGTCGCATATGGGCTCAATGACGGAGGAAACTGCCATGGTAGTCACGTGCTACTACCCCACAACTGCCCACATCAACCATTTACAGATGTCTCGATGGCTGTTCAGACAGGTCGCCAAGAAAACCCACCTCCTCTGCCTCCTCCACGCACTATCAACGATCTGAGACACAATCAATATGACTGGGGACCTCAGCCTAACACCGAGTAGATGGTTTCTTTTCATTGGTCTTCTATTACTAGTCTAACTCAGGGTTCGCTATCCAGTACCTTTACCAGGGTCCGCTATATATCGACAGAACGTCTTCGCTACCTGAACATATGAGCTTTCAATTTCTATGAAAGTGGCACAGAACTATTTCAGTTTGTGTTGGTAGGACTTCACCTTAGGTAAAGCAAGTACAATTGTACGGTGTGAAGCAAGTTGCAAACTTTAGGTGGTTGCAGATTGATTGATTGATTGAAGCCATCGTACGAGCAGACTTTATACTCCTGCACTAGCCCCTAAGGCGCGTGCAGAGGCTGATCGTGTGATGATCAGGTGACTCGTACGATCACTCCAAATATTGGTATGAACAGTTTGAGATTCATGATTGAATTGTCATCCCAACTATTTTCACGCGTCTTCTCTGTCCGTTCACAGTAGATTGAACCGACTCAAGTGCAAGCCTACCAGCAAAGACGCAAGAATTACGTGCCATCGCCGCTGATGAAATGCCATAGAATGGTGATGGCTTTGCGCCAGAATGATAGAATTTTTTTCGCATTACTCCACACTTTTCTATCGCGTGTCAAGTGCTTGAATGAGTATTGATTAATTTTTATAATAATTTGTACGCAGTACATATTGCCTTACTTTCATCCCGGTGGTATTGCAACCCATCAAGACAGATCCTCTTTGCTGTACGCCCAGCTTCCAAGATTTACTGCCGCTTGACATTGTGTACCACATTCACTCGTGTACTCTGCAGCAACACCTCTGGCATCGCAACGATGGCCTGCAATCCACCGCCAGCAAACAACTTCTCGCATGGCGACTTCGATCGCGAGAGTAACTCAACTATCTTCTCCATGCGCTCAGCGAACGTCCACGCTTGCGTCTGGGCGGCCTTTTTCCAGAACTTCTTATCAAATGACACAAGTACTGATGATCCCGTGCAATGCAATCCTTCTGCGAGCGCGAAAATGTCCCATGCTATCATCTCCTTGGCCGTTGCAGAATAGTATTGGGACGGGCCCGTTTCTAGAGAATACTAGCATGTTTTGAAAGTCAGTTCTTTGGAGTCACACACGTTCTCGATGTTGTTGATGGCGTTGACAAGTTTGAGGTCACAGCATTGACGCTCGAGATTGCTTGACGGAATGGTGGCGTCTAGCTTGGGAGACTGCCAGGGTTGAGGTTGGATATTGACCATAGCTGAGGGTAGATCAGCGAAATGGAGGCCACTTGATGAGTTTGGATGGCGTGCGGGCTTGTAGGTCTGGGCCGATGTGGAATGCGGCAATGTCTCCGCATTGTTCTCGTTTGCTATAACAAAAGTTGCTTGCTGCATCTTTTGCTCAAATTGCTGAAAGTCTCCACGTACGTGGGTAGTCTCATGACCTTGCGATGCACCAGTTCAATAGAGATGCTCAGGACTAGGGTAGTTTGGGTCGAGCAAACGCCAATTGAAACCCGTGTCATTCTCAATGTACTGATTTTGTATGTTCAATGCTACAAACCGGTCGCTGTTCATATTTTGGTCTATGGTTGAGATTTCTCTGGGTGATTGCGGTACCTAATATGATAAGAAGAATCGCCTCGTAGTATAGGAGTGCGCTGTGAAGGTATGCAGTCGGGAGAAGCTAGAACATGCGACTGCGTGCTGGATCATTGAACGCATGTGTGGTAAGCTCTCAAATGCGCATGGCACTCAAGACTTCGGGAGCTTCCAGCTACATCTTTGTGACCTGGTTATCGTAGTGCATAGTTGTTCGCGCGTCACAAGTGTGGTGCTATGTTTTTTTTAGCAAGGCACATATCCTCAATTTATAACAAAGAAAGGTCATACAGGAAGTGAAGGGGAAGAATTTGATGGGTACATGAGTAACATGATCAAATTGACTGCCAAGCACAGCATGCGAATCATGCAGCATGCTTTCAACCACACAAAAGTATTACTGAAATGGCTTGAAATGCATGATATCCCGTAGTAAAGGACTAGTACTCGCCGACCACCTCATTTCCATTGCTATGAGCGACGATGTGTTCATAAGTCCTGCCCTGTTTTCTCACCAAAAGCTGCACCAGACCTACTTCGAGTACTTTCTGCCGCGTATGGTTCAGATTCTTGTTAGCTCCAGATAACTTGATCATCTGATCTTGAGCAGCGACGGTATTCTCTAGGTCTTCAAAGGCCATCATTTTGTGGCACCGCAGCTTGGAAAGACGCAGGAGATCGCAAATTGCTTGGATGCGGTGACCGAACGTCAATTCGCGAGACTTGTACGCAATGCGCGACTTGTTTTCGTCAAGTATGCGTAAGCGCACAGAACCATTAGCATGAAGTATGTGGGCAATTTCGAGCAGCTTCCAACACAAGGTTTCAATCTCTTGAGAGATGTAAGTGAAATTTGCCTGCTTAGTCCGCGGAGACGGCTGACTCCTGTCAGGGCCTGTGGAGTGAAGACCATCCGCGAAGGCTGCGGCCAACTGAAAGATGTATTTGCCAGATAGCAGGTGTTGCGCGTCATCATCTTCATGACCAGGAATAGTCAAGTAACACAAAGCTCGGGTGTAACACCACAAACAAAACCAGAACACGTAGCAAAAAACTACACAAGAGAAGACAATACACACAATCATCAACATCAATTCTATCTAATATTTCATCTTATCTGACAGTAGTACTCGCGATTGCGTTGAGTATTTGGAGTTGAAGTATCGTTTTGAGGAGGCTGCCAGTTGTGGGCTACTTGAAGCTGGGAAAAGGCTTGCTGAGCTTGAGCATGAGTCACAAACTGAAGTCTCGTCACAGTCGGTGTCAAATTCAAGTGCTGCTTAGTACGGTTACTCATGACAGTCAATGAGTTTGAGTAGTCTAAAGCTGAGTATCTGAATTTTTCTAATCAACATGGTCGATACATAGCTTCCATGGAGTTCTGGACATTGAAGGAAACTTGCTTGAAGGTGCATGCTGGAATTTTCTAGCAGTTAGCTCCCGCTCAACCCAAAACTCAGTCGAAGTTTCGATGAGCTTTGTAATGAGCAAGAGGGTTCAGTACGAGTGGTTTAGACATCAACTGGAAATACTGTGAGGTTGACATTATGCTCAGAAAGTCAAGTATTTCGCAACGAAATTTGAATTAGTCCAGACATTGCGTATATAGTCTACGAAATGTTCAGAAACCGTCCGACATTTTCAAACTGAGATAGTTTTGATGCGCGCTGAGTATTGTGAAGTGAAGGGAATTTCTTGACTGAGGACTTGCAATACAATACGGTCTGCAAATAACAGTAGGGCATACTCGCCTCTCTTATCCACCAGGTTGTCCACTCAGTAACAAAGGTTTGAAGCACACGACATTTTCAGAAATCCTTGGCACAAAGCCACGCACTTGTTTCATCATATTGATATTCTGCACACAATGTTCTTCCTAACAGGCGCCATACTGAAAAAGGCTCCGACTTACCGTATAGCATGTAATTCCCGGTTTGGATCCATAAACACAGTCGCTAAATAGCACGCCCTGACTAAGGAAATCATGAAATCTTCCGCTCAAACAACCTCTCTCTCTTTGAGTACTTCTTTCATCTTTACCTGCTTCGTTCACCGCAGATTTCATAGAATTCCCTCTACCATATCTCCATCGTGTCTTGCAGCTGACAGTTGCATGCAGATTTGCCGTAGAACAATCTGTCTGTGATCCTGCCGTTTCTGAGTACAAGTCCAACACCATCGTCTACGCTCTCAGAAGAGCCCAAACCCGGAATGCGATACACAATATCGCCTATATTCCCAGTTACTCGAAGGTCAAGGCGCAAAAGAGTCGTTTCGTGACATTTCGGGCATCTCACCTCACACAGAGGCTCTCCTTTGACAGCGCCTCATGCTTTTCGACGTCGAGCAACGTGTCTCGAGCGGGTGAGGCGCGTCACTTCAGCGGAAATGGTACCTATGATGTGCGTGTCAAGTTGAAGCAGTGTTGTTATGCTGTGTGCCGCGTCTAGCACCTGTGATTTCCTGCCTTCGTCGGACACTTCAAGTGTAAAGGCCCAGGTACTCTGACAGCTTAGTACCGAACTCAGAATCCTGTGTCTGGCGTTCATCGAATGAGAAGACCATATTGAGCTTTTCCCGCACCATTCTGCTGTGCATTCTGTCGAAAGGGAAGATACAGCCAATTGCATCATATAGATCTTTAGGCAAGAGCACGAGTCCTTCGGTACGAGCAATGGCGATAAGTATCTGCATCACCTAGTGGACACCCTCAACTTCTCCCGAATCTTGCATATCCAGATAATGGGTCGCTCTTATCTCTCCGACTTGGTTCAAGACAACCTTCACTGAGACTTCTTTCACTACAGGATTTTCTTCGGGTGCAGTCTCCTGATTTCCAAAATCCCATTCTGCTCCATCCACGCTTCGACAACCCACCAGCCAAGAAGGTAAGGGTGGCTCGGGATTGGATGAGGATACGCATTCCCGTGGTTGAAGGAGCAAAGGAGAGTGGCCCCCCTTGCTGAGCGCGCTTCGCCAGACCCATAAGCAGGCATCTCTATCCGTCCTTAGTATAGGAGGTGGGTTGTTAGGCATAGATTTCGGGTTCAGAATGATGTGTGTTGCAAGGGAACGATCGCGAAAAACCTGGCATTGCTTCACGAATACCAGCTCCACCACTTCTCCGAGACACAGTTGGCGCTCTTGCATGTTTTGCCTTGTCGCCAGACTGCCAAGAAGGTTGCCTGAGCAACTCATAGTCCGAGCAAACGTCCTGGCCTACCGGAACATCCCAACTAAATGATGAGACCCGCCGTTTCAGAGATGGGTAAACGTGTCGCGAGCCAAAAGACCATCCGTGACTTCTTTGTTTCTCCGGATTGTGTTGGACTGATCCATGACGCATGCAGCTTTGGCTTGAGAGTATTCCAGTATCACCCACATGCGCTGCGTCCACTGAGATCTGTACAGATCGGCTAGAAGAGGAATGCCCCGGATGGCTTGCTTTATCGAAATCTCTTCTCCCATGGCACGGCCAAGGAGCGATTGAATCGAAGAAACGCTCGGTAAATCCGACATATGAACTAAGATTTCGTTGGAAGAGTGATAAATTGCTGGGAGATGAAGGAGTAATTCCTCTTCTGTCACGGTCTACATACAGTTTGCTCGGTCCGATACTGCTCGGCCCTATGTGAATAGAGCTCAACTAACCCTGCTTACTTCCGATCATTCCGGTATATCAGCACGTAGACTGACTTCAATTTAACATCAGTGTTTCTATCAATTCTGCTGCCCAATAGCCTATTACCTGAACCGTAACATCTTCCGTCTTCGGCTCCCATTGGGGAACGCTGAAATAGTCGTGCCAAAACTCCACGTCTGGTACATATGCATCCTTTGCACCTTGAAACAAAGCTTTTAGAGTTTCAAGCATTGCGAAAGCAGCGTCATCGTTGTGCGCTCCGGACTCGTTGGCTACGCGAATCGAGTTGTCCCATACATGAGAAACTGGGACCATGAACGTCTCATTAGCTTTTAAGCAAACGAAATGACGGTTGAAAACTCTGAAGAGGAGTTCTGTTGACGAAATTGCGCGATTGAGCTTTCCTGAGCTACCGTACGGATGGGTGGCTCGTTTTCAAACGGTTGGTGGCAACGATGACAGTCAGTCTCTAGCTTGGAGCTCCAGAAATACGATAAAATGTCTGTAAATGCTATTATCTCGGTAGAGTCATTGAGATAGACTGTAACGCTGGACACTATGGTAGAACCTGACGCATGCTCGGGTGAAGACGTATTGTCATCATTGGGTTCATGTCGGACTAATTGTTCGATCACAGTCTGCAGGAATGCTGTCCCCTCGTCCGGGCCAGAAGTTTCCGAGGAAAATATAACGTTGACCGTTTGCTTGAGGAAGTCCTCGATCGCTCCAGTAAGTCCACCATGAGCAGTACGACGAGCACTGATGACGGCTTCAAGAAGGCGAGCCAGCACAATATTGCTATCTTGTTCAAGGGCAGTGGCGATCACTGAGACTATCCCTGATTGTGGGCCTGCTTCAGCGAAAGGTCCTAATAAAAGAATCTCCGCCATTCGGTAACTCTCCATGACACTTTCTAGGTGCCTGCGAACAAGGCGTTCCATGAATCAGGAAGCTTCATTGTCGGGGTTGACTTCTGCTTCAGTAGTCTCAGAACCAGTATCATTCTTATCTTCGCAAGGTTCATCGCTGGTGTACTCAGCCTCAGAATCGATATTTTCGGTGCCTCCGCTATGATCACGGCTACTATTCCGCAAGCACGGTCGTTTAGCCGGGCGGCTCTCAACCCCACCACTATTGGCCTTAGGGAGACTGTCCATTCCGAAAGAAGTTTCCCGACGTGTCTGGAAGTGCTGCAGTCATTCAGAAAAGGGTGCAAAGGAGAAACTGCATCAAATGTGGTATGCATTTATTGGATCTCAGAGTGCGCCTCTGCATCTCTCACTCGGGAGATTGCAGTATTGCGGCGTATTTACACTCCGTCAGTTGACGCGGACAGAAATAGGAGTCAAGGACACGCTCATAAGCGAGGAGGGGCACTGGGAACAAGAGCCAAAGTTTATCTTCAGAGTTCATCTAGATCTAGCGCACATATGAACATAGCTCTGCCTTGTTTAATTGTTGTCGTTCTGAAGGAACCAATGTAGCACGTCCTTGACAAGTTGGCATCTCCAACCCCGCGTGATGACTGCATCCCGTGTCAAAAGTTTGGTCGGTGAATCTAGCATCGGAGCATGCCAGCGGAGACACTTCTGGTGTAGCAATCTCCAATTGTGCAAATATGATGGTCTGGCGATACGCCTGGAACTGTTAGAAGGAGAGATGGATGCGCCTGGCACATCGTAGGCGCGCCGCAATTACATCATTGTCATTGGCGCGTAAGCACAAGGTCCGAGCCATGACTACTTCCTGGTTCAGCAGTGAAAGCGGTCGTGGAAGGAACTGTAGTGCGATTCCGCGTTCTCGGCTCCCTGCATCTGGTGATGTGGCACCCTCAATCACTCACAACACATCCGACCCGAAAGAATATCATTCCAAAGGCCCATTCTTATCTGCGCATCAGCCAGACGTCACGTTCTCCTTCTCATAGCCTGCACCGTCGCGATGCGTCTCGACACCTGCTTTCTTGGCCTCCTTGAGGTCTCCCATGCCGCTGCCATGGGACGTTGTGGCATAGCTGACCCATCAGATGAGCAACGACGTGTTGCTCGAGAATTGCAGGCTCGTGAAACCGAATCTCGAAGCAGTGGTCGTTCCTTGGCGAACCGCGCGGGCATCGAGGTCGATGTGTACGCACAGGTCCCCCGTTAGATCGCTTGTGCCTCTTAGCTGACTTCGATGCGTTTTCAGATATTTCCACATGATCGCGGAGAACGAATCCCTGGAAGGTGGTAATATGACTATGGAATCAATTCATCGCCAGCTCGACGTCCTTAACAACGCATACAGCCCCCATAAGATCAACTTCAATCTCAAAGGAACCAACTTGGTTGTCGTGCCCACTTTGTCGATAGAGTGCCAGTATTTCTCGACGAAAAACCTTCATAAAGGGACGTATGCAGACCTGAACGTCTATTTCTTTACCAAGCTAGGATGCAGTAGAGAGTAGAACGTGCCGCCAGGCGATAAAGTCTGGGTATACAGTACCTGGCCGTCATATTTGATCGCCTTCAACTCAAATGTAGCGGATGGTGGTATCTTTCTCCGATCGGACTCGGTGCCCGGAAGCAAATCAGAGAGAAAATTGGGAATGACCATGGTACACGAGGTAGGACATTGGTTCGGATGTGAGTACACTTGATGTGCAATGATTCCAGATCTCTGACCGTGCGAACACGTGCTCCATACTTTCGAAGGCGGCTGTCAAGGCACAGGGCTTGGTGTCGAATCGCCCAGCGTTGATGCTTTCCACGTCCAGGATGGAGATGGCGTTGACGACACGCCGGCGGAAGATTATTTCACCGCCATTCATCGCTTTGGTTGTGATCGCAAAAGAGACAGTTGTCCGGGTGGCGGCCTTGATCCTGTCGACAATTACATGGACTACTCCAGCGAGTGAGTTGGACATCTCAGTTTTCACTTCAAAGAAAACGAACCTATTTCGCAGCTCTTGCTATACACACTTCACCCCAGGGCAGGAGGTTCGGATGTACAGCCAGTGGTCGGAGTATCGCACACCGCACAAACAGAACTAAGCCTGTATGTGCTTTCTCCTAGCCGGATGGAAGACAGTGAAATGAGATCACGGACTCAGACCCTGCAAGACCATTGCGATGTTGGGATCGGAGTTGTGCGCGCGTTTAGGGGATTCATCTTGTTTTGTTTCCTTGAGAGGTTCGAGATAGCGATCCCTGTTTTCGCGGTGCATTCCCTTTCGTAGCTTGCTATCCCTCTGTCTACCTCATTTCATATTTTGCAAGTCCACCTCTGTAGTTAGAAATCATGATGCATGGTGATAATGTAACAAAGAGTATGCGTGGACGCGACAAGATTTGCCGATGACGTAGCACGGCCGCGCATCAGCCGCGTTTCATCTCAACCATGTTCAAGTGACATCTGCTGTGTTGCCACTCTCACATCGGATGAACTCTCCTCATACCACCATAATCACTTCACTATGGCTCTCCCGCTGGGTATATTCCTGGGTGGCTGCGTGATCGCAATTCCGGTCGTCACAGGTGTTGCGCAAGGCGTCGAACATCAGAAGAAACAGAATGAGGAGGCCGCGAACGAGTCGCGCATGTGGAAATTTAATTGCTTGGTCTCATGCGACACAGATGACGAGATTGCGGAAGAAGAGCTGAACAATGCGATTCTCGTCGTGCGATATGACAAAGTTTGGGTGGTGCCCCGCGATGAAGGCAACAAGCCAGTTCCGCCGGTCGGAGGCACTGAACCGCCCCTGCATGCATTCGCTGGCTTCTACATTCAGTATCCGGACGAGAGTAGATTCCCGCCAGAACGGGGCTTAGTCACCACGATTAGTGACGATCCGCCAATGTTGAACTGGCTCTATTGCGACAAAGATACATATGAGCTCAAGTACAACAACCGCACTGGAAGTATGGAACATCATGTGGGCGTCTGGGACTGGACCGAAGATGAGACACGACTCAACTTCGATGGCTGGGAAGGATTCATTGCAATTGACGAATGGGATGGTGCAGATGAAGATCCTACTACTCCGTGGGGCAAAGAAGGCCTGCGCTGGGCCGTGTACTTTGACAAAGACGACAATGGGCTAGCGGGTCGCCACAAAGATCGCGACAGGTTCGAGATCACGCTGACGAGACGCATCCAGAGTGCTGAGGAGCAACTCAAGCAGAACGAAGCTGCGGAAAAGAAGATGCAAGTCAAGAGTCGCGGTGGGCTAAGCACACAGTTCAGTGCGCCAACCAAGGAGAGAGACAAGGAATGGGAGAAAAAGTATGGTGAAGAGGCCAAGAAGAAATTAGAAAGGGAGAGGCAAGAAGCCCGGGAGAAGCTGGAAAGACAGAAGAGAGAGGAAGAGGAGAAAGAGGGGACGATATGGCAAGGAAGTCGAAACGCACCCAAGGAGGGCTGAGCAACGTGTTGGCCGAGTCGTGTGAGTCGTTATGTTGCGACGAACAGAAAGTGCTTCGCCGTGGAGTGAAAAGATCAGAAACCAAAGACAGAAGGTTCAGCACGATCGTCGGAAACACCATGTATCCTCAACTGACGGTATCAACTTATTCATCAAAGCTATGGTAGAAGATCGATTCCGACATTCGACATCCATCAACCCTGAAGTGGAGATGGAAAAGCTGGCAATGGTTGCATTGAGACAGCGTTATCTGCCGTGCAGAATGTCTCATGCTCGAATGTGGCAGAGCCAATATGAATTGAAAATAATTCGAGCGGGTTGCCTGGAAACACACAGCTGAGCGCCTGGGGTTTTGCTGAGCCACGCACCCTTCTAATCGGGAGGAGGGGTCAAAGCGCATACCAATGAACTATTCGCATCTGTAACTTCACGCCACACGTAGGTGTTTTCACACTCGTTCCGACATCTGGGAGAAATCATGGAAACGCCCAAGGCTATACATAGTGCACGCATGAGACCTTCTGCACAAGCTTGCCAGACACGTCCAATCGTCCCCAGTTAAACTAGTAATTCGTTTCGAACACAAAATCCGGTGAAGCTTTTGAGACGTCAAAAGAATCATAGGGGTACCGCTGACCGGGAGCGCGTAACTGTGCCGCATGCAAGCTCCTCGGCATTGCCACGAACACAGGGAACATGCACGAGCCAAGATGCGCTGCGCCGTGTCCATCGCATGGTATCAAGCAAGATAGTGTCAGGCTGGACAGGCTGCAACGAATGAACGATTATTTCTATGAGCTTGGCATACTTCAGCCACAAAGGTTTGGGCGACGTGCAGGTTCAGTGAGTTTGTGGGCATGCTCAGCTGTTACTGTCTCAAATCCAGCGCATAGGTCTCATGTGGCTAAGACAAGCCAGGTGGAAGAGGTAACGGGTGAAGAATGCGGCCTATGGAGCAAACATAAAGTGACGGTGGCGTCCTTGAACCTACGAGGTCTAGCAAACACGTCCCGTACCTATTAAGTGGCCTCTCAGAGTGGTTCCGTCTCTACATCACGTCTTGAGCATCATGTCGCATTGCTGGAACCCCACAGAGGTCTTGCAGCTCTGCAACGATCGGCGCTGCATTGGCTATGCTCCTTCTCAACGCCGGAAATGCCGGAACATCATTGCAAAAGCGAACGTCCAGAGATTCCAGAGACTGATCATGGAGCTCGCGGAACAGGAACCCGATCCTGACTTCCTGGAGCCACAGCTAAGGGAGATTGCTAGTTACGGTCTGTGTGTTGCCTATCACAGGAGCCAGGCTGATAACATGGTGCGCAAGTGGAGCGCGATGATGCTCGAAGCCTACCCTCCAACGCCCGTGGCACCAACGCCAGTCCGATACCAACGTTCGGTCTCTTCGTCGTATCCACGATTGTGTATTTCGCCAGACACAACATCGAGGCGCTCGGCTGTGGCCCGAACATCATCCTACATCTCGCCGCTAGAGGACGCTGAACTCCGAACACTTCGAGAGCATGCGTCACGACGAGAAGACACAAGACTGAGGATACTGCGACAGGAATCGTTGCTGTATGTAGCCCAGACGAGGGGAGACACGGTATCGACATCGCGTTCTTCGGCATCCGGCATGTTCGCGATGCAAAGCCCTAGGCAATCCGTGGAATATACATCAGATACTCAGTCCGCCAGGTCAGCATTGAGAGCCCCATCACCGATCATGGTGCCAGTTGCAGCATTCAATACAACCAACGAACTATCAACGCCACGGGCAACATCAGTTGCAACGCCTACAACGCCTCTAATGCTTTCAATGCCTCTAACGCCTCCAACACTTTCAACGCCTCCGTCGCTCTCAACGCCTCCAACGCTTTCAACGCCCGCACCTCCGACACAACCCACTTCCCCGCAAGTGAGACACTGCGAACGTACCCACGTTCGCCGTCTCCCTCTCGACGAAGAATGCCCTATTTGCTACGACGACGTTCCGCTATCTTCATGCGCCCCCGGAGAAGTCGTCTGGTGTCGCTCAAGCTGCGGTCGCTCCGTTCACGCCTCTTGCTTCGAAGACTGGCGCGCCCAGTGCGCGGACCGAACACTGATATGCATGGTCTGTCGAGAGTTGTGGGATGAAGAGTGCGAGTGCGAGGGATGCACAGTGGCTCACGTACAGAGGAGGGATGTCGTCGAAGAGATGTGTTCGATTTGCCGTGAGGAGTTGTGTCCAGTTGAGGGCGAGGAAGAGCCGGCGGCCCTGTCCTGGTGCAAGAGCGGATGTGGACGAAGTGTGCATCAAGAATGTTTTGATAGTTGGCGTGAAGCGTGTACAGGCAGAGGTGCGGCTGCCACTTGTACGGATTGCCGGGCTGTGTGGATTGATGAGTGTGAGTGTTAGCCAAGCTGCGCTTTGTACTATTAGTGGGTGGGTTTGTTGCACGATGTTACGTCCTTACGCTGTCTTTTCATACGGGGTTCTTTACTCATATAACATTTGTACAATTATCATAACAATCATCAAATTCCTTCGATCCCGAGCTTCTGCAGTACGCCGGCCAAGTCGCCATCGACGATTATGTCCCATCCCCGCTCATCACCCCAGGTGATTCTCTTCTGATTCAGCTTCGCCTCGTCCATCAAGCCCATCAGCAACGGACTCGACTTGTTCACACCGGGATACGCATCAAACTCAATCTCACTCACACTCGGTATTTGCGCAAGCAAAGCTCTCACCAAGCCCACGCAGTACTCGGTGTAATGAGTCCGGCCCACGAGCAACTCCCCAAACGACGGGTGCGACGACGGATCGATTTCTACAAAGATCCGAAGCTTGTATACCCGCGTGGTGGCTGCCAGACCTAAGCGGCTGTCCACCACCCAATGCTTGGGCGGCGACGTGAAGCCCGGTCCCACGCGCAATTCCAATCTCGTGATATGTACGCGATACTTCCGCGGCAGCCACGCCAACAGCGGATGTTTCTTGTTGATATAGCGGCCATGTATCGGAAACACACGGAACGTATTGCGCGCATAGAAGACTCGCGAAGCTTCATCGTGCATTTGTTGCGAGACGGTGAAGAGTCGTAGGTGCGGCGCTATGGTGCGCGTGTTCGTGGGATCGAGGTCAAGCGTCTTCGGGAAGACAAGGAGGAGCTCATACACGCGGATGCGCAGCTCTGCTGGGAGGGCAAAGAAGCGGAACGACTGAGCTGGATCGGTGCTGCTAGATGCATCATCGTCGGCGACGTGCAACGTGTTCATGCGCTTCACGAGCCAGTCGATGTCTTTGGTCTTGTGGCGGCCCATTATGCCTGCGAATATGAACAGCAGCACTTCTTTTCAGTCGCAATCGCGTTCTGAAGCGAGCGTACGGGTCGCTTCAAAGACGCTTATGCATCCATTGCGCTTACGGGTTGTCGTCACGTTTACGTTCGCTCGAGGTAATGGAATGTCTCGTGCCTACGGGACGAACTGCTCATGCGTAAGGAGCAGAAGTTCTTGGGGGCCACGATTTGGTTTCTTTCTCCCCGACAATAGTGTCAACCTCAAATTTATGTTGTATAAAACCTGACGTCAAATTCTGTGGGTGATCAACTTTGAAGGAACAGAAGAGAGGGTGGCGATGCGCGAAGTTTTGTAGGACGGGGCGGGGGATTGGTCGGGCCGAGGGGGCCCGGGATCGTGTGGGGTAAGACTTGCCGACCGCTTCCATGATGTCGTTTGGAAACATCCAGAGGTGTAACTTCTTTGATATCAACGCTAGGTTGTCGGTACATATGTCCCGCTCTCATCTTCAACTACTATCATAGGCCAGAGTCTTACATGCGCCGAATAGACACTGAACACTTGATGGCGCGAACACAGGTTCATTCGCTCGCTACAAGTTCGGACTTCACTTTATCATATGGCTAATGGTTAATGACGTTTTGCAATACCTTTTATTCATGAAAATAGTCACACATCTATAAGTACAATCTACATTGAGACATGACGAGGGAATGCGCATTCCCTCAAGAGCTAGAGTAGGACACTCTAGGCTCTTACCAATACCCGAAAAACCAGGCAATACCTGCAGTGATTGAGTTTACACCCAATACACTTATGCCAGCAACACAGATTTTGAAGCTTGCCCTGGCCTTGGCAGCCTGTACATGACGCCAGACGAAGAGTCGTACAACATCGTCGAGACACTCAGTCCAGAGCTTCGAAATAGCACCAGTCATACCGAACTTGGCTATCTCAAGCAGTACCCGTCCATCATAATGGAAGTCCTTATCCATCTCGTCAATGTCGAATTGATTGGTGTATTTGAACATCCATTCTGCCAAGCCCGTGTAGAGATATACCATGAGTTCGGCACGGAGATCCTCTGCGGAGATCTTGCGACTGTCTACGTTGCGCATCGTTCGCTCAAAGTACGTTGACAGGAGCTTGAAGAGAAAATGTACGACCCGATCGCGTGCTACGGCCTCGGGATTATGGGGTGCGTGGCCCCGGACAACTGCCATGAACACTTCGTTGGCGAGTGCACGGCGCGTCACAATCGATTCGAACTGCTCAAGCAAAACACATGCATCATCTCGCTGGATCTCTACAGCCTGGCCAGCTTCCATGTAGGATGCGGACTCTAGGATTGTATCGAAGATCGTATCTTCGAGGGAGATCGTAGGGCCTTTGAGCATAGGCGTGTCAACCCGGGGTGAAGCTTGATCTATCTCGTCACCACAACGACACGGTGGCATTGGTATGTCACCTGCGACCATTCGCTGGCATACGTTGTCCTTGCAATGCAAGATGCAATGCAGCGTCTCGGCTTTGACTGGGGGACACGAGTCAACAAACTCAGGGAATGGCTCTGTACTAGTGTCCTCACCTATGACACCAAGTAGTGGTGATGGAGGCACTACCGGTAGTCGTAGTCCGCCAGGAACTATGACTATGAGCGGACGGGGTCGCGAGCGACGTGCCTGTATCGTGGTGGTGCTAGTGGCGGAAGTAAAGTCGTCCATCGAGTAAGGCATGGTGAGCGCGAAGTTGACGTTAGTGTGATTTGGTTGTGAAATCAAAGGGTTGATGTTGTATGTCCCAGCAGTTTACCCGTAGTGGAGAACTACTTATGACTGCACCACCAAGACATTGTGAGACTCAACATCACGATGTCCAACCCACCGTATCCAAGTAATCATATCCGTGCACAATGCTCTAGCATTTTACAATCTTCTTTTCTAAGAGGTACGCCACTTACGCGCGTCGAGACGTTTGGCTCCTTCCAAACTTCCGCTCGCGCACCCAGGTAAGTAAGGCAACAACATCTCGGAAAATTCCATCGCCTTGTGTACCATGAATATGCGAATCATCGCATCCTTTTACTGCATCCTTTCACTGCTTCTCTTCTAACCATCTACCTTTCTGTCTAATAATTCTACCACATCTTCTGCCAACGAAGGCATGAGAGCGGACGAGGGTAGCTTAAATCGACATAGCACCGTGATCCTATTGAATATGGTCTGCAAGTCCGCACGAGGGAATCAGCTCTTGTAAACTGCGACGACCTTCTCAGGTTTCGAGCGAGCACATTACGGATAAGGTACAGTAGATCTCCATCACCATATATGTGGCGATGGACTTTGTTCATCACAAGGAACGGGCGTTACGGAATATGCTCGCTCAACACTCAGGAATGTGACACTATACGCCTTATCGCTGGCGTTCTTACTATAAATCATAACAGCTCCGATAATGTCTGGCAAGGTCGAATGACCTAGATAGTATCAACCCGAGACGGCTTTTGTTGAGGTAGGGGAATGTGAGGAGAAAGATCGTGAGATGGGGGCAGGTCTCATATAGACTTTTGGTTGCCAACATGGGTGAATAAGCAGGTCATGTGACCTTTCAACAGCTTTGGCGAGGAGCCCATTGGAGTACATCCACTATTTTAATGTGGTTTAGAGACTACTGTCGGATTATGAGTATCGGTAGGGACGTCGGTTGCTGAACGCTGCCCAACGAGCCGATCCGATCCTACTTCGGCCTCACTCTTTTCAGACTATATACACCTCCGTAGAATCCTCACGTAGCAAGAATGAAGTCAACAACAATCACCGAACAGAATGCATTCCTAGTTATCGTTATTTCCTTTCAGCACTAGTGCGAAGCCCTACCAACAACTACAATCATTGGTTGTATGACATGAAAACCTTACTTCGCGTTTTGATATCACACCGATGACGTATTTGCTGGTTGTTGTTACAGCCCTGGAGTGCAACGAGAGTGCACGTGCCCACGAAAAATAATTAAGCACAACCATGCTAGCAGTCTCTCACCCCGATTAATTTTTTTGCTTGCTCCCTCTTCAAGCAAAGTCCTCCACCATATACTCGAACTTGACTCTTGAGACAGTGGACAGCAATCAACCACTGTTTGTGACAATTTATCAACGGGTGCGACCTCTACTTCACAACGAAAAGGTACTCTCGAAGGGTCATTCTGTACTTGCTTCAATTAGAATTCGAGGATTGGGGCTCACCTTCATCAAAATGTCCGTCCCAGACCAGCCAGTCAGCATATCAAGCTCAATGCCCACCAACCCAACAAGGCTCTCCTTTTTCACGCTACCTGCGGAACTGTGCAACGTGATCTATGAAGCTCTCTTCAACACAGAAGCCCCGGTCAAGCTGTACATGCACCATAAATCTCCATGTGGTGAATGCTCACCCACGACCAATATAACATCTTTCCCTGGAATACATTTCCTTCAACCTGTGGACGGATCCATGCTGAGGCGACCGGAATCCTTTACAAGCAGCACCGGTTCCTACTTGTCGCAAACAAGTGCTATTAGCATGGTAGATCTGCAACACAAGACCTCGTGGACTGGCTCACGAGCATTGGAAATCACGCGTCAACCATCGCATCAATGACTATGGAGATTGGAACGTTGGATCACAATGACAGGTCGGCTACTAAGCTTCTCCTGTTAATGAGATACCACTGGGAACACAGTACTGGTGTGTTGGATATACGCTTCAGCACACCTGGTGCAAGTGTGCCCGAAAATGCCTCAGCGCAGAATACCGACCTCACGAACTACAAAGTAGTGCTGATCTTACTGTTTTCAGACCGTTTCCTCGAGCTTCAGCAGTACTTGCCCTTCCCACGCCTAATGTCAGAGGCCTGGGTTCATAGTAGAGAGGCCAGGACTGGGTGGGTGAGTTGTTCTGATCCGGACGATGGTTCATACAGTTACTTTGAGAATTTCAGATTCAACGAGGAAGAGAACAGCCTTGAATTTCAACAGGATGGAGCAACTCTCTCAGATTTGCAGAAGGTTCTTGCGAGCTACTCGATCCGCGACAATATTTTCAAAAGGCTCGTACCCATCAAGGAGGTGGTGACATACAACCTGACGGAGCGAATTGTGACACCGAGTCGGCCCAGCATCTTTGCAGTCAACCGGAAGCTACGAGAGCACAGTCTCGAATTCTTCGATACCAACGTGACGGAGATGGAGCTTACGACACACAAGACGATAGCCAACTTCGACGGAACGTTTCCCCCATTGAAATACTGGGCATCTCCTATTTTCTCCAATTGCCGTCTACTTCCTGATTTCTTTGGCTCCCGGCCTCCAAAGAGAATCCTGATACGCTTCGATCTAGCAGATAATATTTCTCTGTGCGATGTCCTCATCGACGCCACACAGCTGTTCAAAGCAAAAAAATTGTACGAAGGTCCAGTCAAGCTTCGCGTTGGACTACAGAGCACATCCGAAACCTCCGTCTCTGAAGAACCAACTACGATGAAGCTCATAGACTTCCAGGATCGTTTCTTAGTTGCTCTCGAGGACTTCACAGCATCGCATGCAATAGATTTCTATGGAGATTATCCGACTATCTGGTTCGACGGCCATCTTGCAGCACGAGAGGTCGAGTCTGGGCTGATTACTCCGTGCCGCACGGCCTACACACCTTCAGACATTTCAAGGGTTGCTACGGAAATGCGTGAGCGAGCTCGTGCTGCATTGCGCCGGAGCGGGTTGTGGGATCGCTCCGCGCTATCCCTCGCCAGGCACATCAGCGGGACCTTACCGACGTCTTCAAGAACGTGGTGCTAAGTGATACGACTCTCTCACTACAGCAACTGGCTCCGTAAGTACTCCCGAAATCACAGTCCACACCATTTGTATGCCCACACATGAGCTTGCGCTTCTCCAGGATCACTACTTCCTCCACCTTAAGCTTCTTCTAAAACGACAGAAGAATTGGTGAGAAACTGTTCCCTGAGACAGCACCAACTCGTACATATCACCAGCCTATATCCAGCACCAGCCCGCACAAACATCCACCGCAATGAGAGTGACTGGAGTCTTTTATAGAACTCCCGCGGCGCTCTGACCACTCACCGCGTGGTAAACATCGAAATTTCCGATCGATTTCCTTCCCTCATGCATGCGCATTTCCTTTCACTACACACCCATGCATCTTTCCGATCGAAACCAACCTTTTCTTTGGATCGCCAGGTCACACGGCCAATCAGGTTTCTATACATGCCCAAAACAGCTTTATATTTCCTGCTTCTATGCGTCGAGCGACGGCCGCAGTCCTTCATTGGGTGCAATTTCACAGGTATCGCATTTTGTCCAGTATTGCTTCTCGCTGTCCTTTTTGTCGGAGAAAGAACGTCTCCCTGGAGGGAATCATACATAGCCAATAAAAATTTCTTCCAATCTCAAACCTTCCCTGCAAATTGGAGTGCCCTTATCGAAGTAGCCAGCTGCCGCGCCATTCACATGTAGAACCTGACAAGACTGTTGAATCGTGCATAATGGAACCACTTGATAGTTGACCTCGGTAACGCAGTCCAAATTCGAGCGATCGCATCCTCACACTTCAAACCAAAACAGCAAAAAGCGTATCATGCAATCATCAATTCATACCCCAGCGTCGTCAAAAGCCTACTCCCTAACCGAATAGCCCCATCCAACCTCCAAATCCACTGCTTCGTGTATTCCTACTCCCATAAACGTGCGTGATCATGATCGTGATACCAATAATCTCATCCTCCCTTCATTTCCAATTTATCTCAATCCAACGAGCGTACGCTACGAACCCAATCTAATCCAAAGGATGATCCCGCTCACAATCCTGACACGCCTCGCCACCAATCCGCTCAGCGCCGTAGATGATCTCAACCAAGCCGCATCCCTCGCCCGGTGCGTTAGAATTAGCTGGACGACCCTGAGGCGCAACCGGCGCGGGAAACGGAACCGTGTCTGCCATGCGCAAGCCCGCCGCGCCGCGGCCACGGTATGTGTACAGCCCGTTGTCGCTGCGGTAGTTGCGGCCCGCATTGGGGTAGTTGTTACCACGGACAGGCATCGTGTTCTGGTCCATGGGCCGAGGTCCGTGGGGCAGACCGACGTTGCGGATCGTAGTGAGGTCGATGCCGGGGACAGGGCGGTCGGTGACGGTGGCGTTGCGGTAGGGGAAGTGGCGGTCGATGATGGCCTTTTGGGCGGCGAAGGGGGAAGATGGGGTCATTCCGTCATTCGCGGTAGTCTCGGTGTCGGCGTTGAGCTGCTGCGCGCGCTGTTCGGCTAGAGGGACTGTGGAGACTGGAGGTGGCATTGTAGAAATGCGTTGCTGCTCCTGGTGGGTATATGGAGCTGGCGCCATTGCGGGGACTTTCTGGGTACGAAGATCGGTATTGGACGCGCCGGAAGAGAACTGTTTCTTCTGGCGAGTCTTCTTTGGAGATCTGGAGCGGCCCTTCTGGTATCCTTGATCGAAAGCGAACTGCACCTGATACATGTAGTAGAACCACGGAACACCATATGGATCCAGCTCGTACTTGACAGGCCCAAGGAGGTCGGTCGTCGGGTCGAGCTGAGAGATGTCGACTTTCTCTGGAGCGCTCGAGGAGTTTTCTGGATAAGGAACGAACTCCGTAGCGGTAGCACGTAGCTCGGAAGCGAGACTAGAATCTAGTGAATGCTCGCTCACTGCTTGACGGCGTATTACAGGGACATACTGCTCGGCTCTACCCCGAACGGACGTCGCGTCTTGAGCACGACCTAGTCTAGAGGCAGACGACGCCGATCTTGCACGGAGCTGGTCCTCGTTTCGTGGGAGGGGTCCTAGTTCAAGATTGTGAGCCATCATGACGATGATATCAGGGACATGAAGTGGATGTCCGAGATTCGTACCAAAAGTGGTAGACTTCTTGCTGTAGAGGATCGCAGGATCTATCGCGGAGTGATCTGTGACAGCAGCTGATGCCTTGACAGTGCTGACGCTTGATGCTCGAGAACTCTCGGTATGTTGACGGCCGCTCGTACGTGATAGATCGTGTTGTTCATCTAGGGTCGATTTGCGCAGCATCGATTCAACCTGCTCGATCGTGGTATACCCTTCCTGTGCTTGTGAAGAGTCGCTTTCCGCTGCGTTCAATTCGAGGTTCACAGGAAGCATGTGAGGAGGTGCAGGGCTTTCCGGCAAGATGGGAGTAGTACCGGAACTATCGACAGTCCGAACATGGCGCGGGGACGCGGTAGTAGACGTCTTAGATTGTCGTTGTGAAGCCTGACCCTGCACATGGATCTTGGTTTTAGAAGATGTCAGTGACAAAGTCGACTGCGCTCGCTTCAGAGTCGAGCTGCGAGTCGGGCCACGAGCAGAGGAAATATTTCCTGTGGCAGACGCACGTGGGATGCGCGAGGTTGACGTAGCAGAAACAGGGCTCCGGGGACTGTTGCTTGCTGCGGAGTTGCTTGTGGCAGAAGCATACGAAGCCAAGCATCTGTCGCCAGCATTGGTGCGCGCGTCCACATGCGGTATGTCGATCTTGAGACTGGGCTTACTCGCTCTACCGACAGTTGCAGCTTTGACAGAGGTGTGCACGAATCTCGACTTCTGTGCATTTTCAATGTCAGTATGCAGTTGAGCAGTAGGAGTATATTCATGCTCGTCAGGGAGTTCTGCAGACGACTTGAAGCTAGGCGTCAAGTCGGCAGTATCCCTTACCGGAGAACTCTCAGCTGAGTGGTAGATAGATTCTCCTGTCGTAGAGGTCGCCACACTACTAACTCCTCGTCGGTGACCATACGACGCTGGCTCAGCAGTCAGGAGGTTAGCTTTGGATGGTGATGTCCGTATAATGAGATGGGGCTGTTGTCGAGGGCTCTCACGTAGCGGCGAGCTGGTTGGGCTGTTCCATGCAGGCTTTGAAGAAGCACGCGCGTGCTTGGTAGGACTCTTCCCGGCGGTAGGCGAGGTGAGATTGCTTTCAAGCGGGATATGGGAGGTCTTTGTCAAGAACGACGATCCCTCCGCAGCATGTGGTCTTCCAAAATCGGCCATGCTGCGAGACCCACGGAGACTGTTCGCCTTGGTTGGGGAGCCGCTCACCGACTCTGGTTTGTACCCGCGCTCCTTTGCGCGCTGAGCGGTCGCGAGACTTGGGGCATTGCTAACAGGACCCCACTGCGAAGGGATGGGTTTGCGGGAGCTAGGAGGTCCTCGGACTGTTTCGACGTCGGACGCATAGCTGTATAGGGTAGACATGCTGGACGCGCGTGTATGATCGATTTGAGATCCTTGAAATTCGTCAGAGGTGACTTCATGTTGATGAATGAGTCCGATGGTTCTACCATTGTGACCAGCAGCCAAAGATAAGGAAGACCCATGATCCGAAGGCAAGTCTAAGCCCCCACGCTGGGTATCCAAAAGCGAGCTGGACAGAGCGGCGCTGGCCTCCAAGTTGATATCGCGGCCTTCCTGGAGTGCTGAACGGGGAATCAAAGCGACATGCTGAGGTATGTGGTTGCCGCGCTCAGTCGGAGTGGTGTTGCACGCAAAAGTAGCTCCGGCTCCGGAATGGGTGAGAGTAGACATATTGTGGCTGTTGTGCTGATTATGCAAATGCGAAGAGCTGCTATTGTCTGCGGATGATGCCGTTGGACGAGAAGTTGCGGGACTGAAGTTGTCGTCTTGTGTGTCGCCAGCACTGTTTGCGTTCGGCGAATGACCCTGTCTATTCGGATTAGCTGCGGCGTGATGGCACGAAAAGCTACTTGTACGTACAGTCTGGGCAGGCCGAACTCTTTCGCCTTGTTGCAATAGGATACTTTGTAAAAGGAGACGTGCTGACACTTGTCAAAGTAGACGTCTGTGTTGTGTTAGTTGAAGGCTAGCAACGGGCGAGTGCGATTTACAATGATATTGGCACATGATTAAGGAAAGCGTGTTGTGCACATCCAAGTTGAGGATCTATGAGGGAGGGAGGTCCAACGTTGAGGGAAAGTGTGTTGCTGTTCGCGACAACAAACGGGCAAGGAAGCAGTAACCAGGGCCCACCAGGTGAAGGTGGAGGGAGGCAAAATCGCGATAAAAAAATATCTGCCTCTCAGCGCAAACAGGCAACGCAGCTACCAAACCCACGGTGCTGGCATTACCTATTCATTTACTCTTGCATAAACCGTGATTGCCTTGGTTATGCGAAGAAATTCAAAACAATTCATTTTCACCGAGCCGTTGAATCATTCAAGGCATCGCGATTATCAAAAGGGTATAACGCTTTCGCAGTCTCGCCTAGAATCGTCTCTTCTTCTTGCTCTGTACCTGCTTCTTAGCCGCTTCTTCAGTCTTGCGCTTGAGCTCGGCTCGTCTCCTTTCGGCCTTTTCTTCTGCTGTCTCCTCCCGTTCCTCTTCTACCACGGGGGATGTTACTCTACCGGGCCGCGACGCTGGCGGCGACGAAGGAGGAGGCGCACTGGGTGATCGCGTTCCTCTGGTCCGGTCAGCCATCGGTGGAGCTGTGTCTTGGACCTGCGAGCTACCGCCCACGTCACCCTTCCCTTTCCCTTTCCCGCCAATCTTGAATGTCCTTTTTGCTTTTTTCGGGGTCTGCTCAATATCAGCAATCATCTGGGAAGAACCTGGCTCCTTCAGTGGCACGGCGTCTGCATCCGGCGACGTATTCAAGTGGTTCTGCGGCTGCGGCACGGTCTCTTTGGTCTTTCCGCCTATACGGAATCCCTTTGCCTTTGGCATTGCAACTGGCGGAGTAGCACTTTTCGGAGAAGGCGCTTCCGGCGTCGGCGATTTGATACGAGGCGGTGGTGGCCGTCTAGCATTCTGACTTGACTTCTGACTTTGGATTTTCGGGAGGGCATCGAGATCCTCGTCGTCCTCCGTCGCATCGTCTGAAATAACGGGGGCCTTGAGATTCCGCGTCTGTACGGTCGTGAGTCGCGAACTAGCAGAATAAATGTCGACACGCACCTTGAAGTTAGAATGAGTCTCAAATTCGTCCTCCGTTTCATCTCCACTAGACTCAGCGACTGCCTTGGTCGGGTTTGTGCTGGAAACGGGTTGCTTGTTTCTGCCTTTTGCAGGGATCTTGACTCCACTGATGCGTGCTGGAATACCAGTCCACCAACTCACATCTGCATCACTTGACTTCAACTGGGGTGGTACAGTAGGCGTACAGTCGGAGAGCGCTTCTTGAAACAGGCCAAGGGTACTGATATCCGAGTTGACGGATTGCCCTGTCTCTTGCCTGAACACGTCTTCCCGGAATGGCTGCAGGGCGGGAATGTGCCTCGCAGCTTGCTCTCGCTTGACGACCTTCCTGCCTGGTTTCAGGCCACTAATGATGGGGAAAGCCGCTGCAAGATCCAGATTGCTAGACTCGTACTGATCGACGAGTCGAGTGATTGCCTTGTCTTTGTCCTTGATGATTGAGACGAGACTATCGACTCGCTCATGTTGAACGTGCGAAGAGAGAAGCAATGGCAAGATCAGTTCGTTCTTTAACACAGACGAGGCCCGTTTCTTGAGATGGAATTTCCAAGTCAAAGAGTCGAGGGGCTTGGGGAGGGCGATGGTGGTATGCAGGGTCATGCCGTCGCTGTCAGCGCGGGTTATCCAGCAGATGGTATCATCCGAATGGTCTAGAGACTTTCTGACATTGGCAAGCAGGATGGCAAGCTGCGCAGTGTCGCGTTTGCTGACTTCGATTGGCGATTGTTCCTCGGCGGCGCGCTGCACAATGCAGGCCAGGTCCAGCTCCTCGCTCCAGATGTTGCTCAGACACGTGAGGTGGACCGTGTAGGAGTCTGGCCTGAATTCTGGTTTGACCAGGAGCTGTGGAATTACTTGGCCATCAGGCAGCTCGGAAAGCTCAAGGACACGCCAGCAGGACATTCTGGCTGAGGTGAAGGAGGAGAGCCAAATCCATGGGCGATTTGAATCTTGTGGGGACGACGAGTCTATTGGACGTGGATATAGCGGTAGCGCGTAGCGCGCATCATCAGCCTGCCATGTCGCGTAGCAGGCGCGACCTCGGGATGGAGTGAAGACAGACGCGCCAAGGAGCGCTAGCATGCATACGTCACACGTGCGGCCGGCTGTACCAAAAGTTTCGCGGTCGAGGTTTGGACGGGCAATTGGGGAGCAAGAGCAAGCAATCTTCAGGACCCCCGCCACAGAATGGCTTCACACAACCCGCCACCGTGGCGCAACGAGCGCAGCAATCTGCCACAGCGCTCTGCGCCCTCTGCGACAGTTCCGGTGAAGCGACCGGCCGAGTCGCGAGCACACGATAAACCTGCGAAACGGGCGGCTAACACGACAAACACGACAAACGCGGCCGAGGAGGCATGGGTGGCAGACGAAGACCGCTTTGTGCTGGCGCAAGCAAAAAAGAAGGCGGCGCTGCGCGTAAAAGGCGGCCGCGCCAAACCCATCGACTGGCTGGCCGTCATCCTGCGCTTCGTCGACCCGACCAAGGAGCTGCTGGACGATGAGGTCGAGGACCACGAGCTGGAGGTGGTCGACCCCGAAGGCGTGCTCGAGGGTCTCGACGCCGAAGAGCTTTCGAGCCTGGAGAGGGAGATTGAGAACTACCTCACACTGGAGACGAACCGCAGCAATCGAGACTACTGGAATGTGAGTCGCCACAGATGTGTATTGCCATGGGCCCAGCTGACATTCGCAGGCCCTGAAATCTATATGCAAGGACCTCCGCCGCAAGTCGAAAGCCTCGGCATCCGAGGGGCGCGGCACCAGCTCGGTCGCCGCAGATATTGACAAGCTGCTCTCGCCCAAGACGTACGAGCAGCTGGAGACGCTCGAGGTGCAGGTCAAGCGCAAGCTGGACTCGGACGAGCCCATTGACTACGACTACTGGGAGCAGCTGCTGCGCAGCCTGCGGGTGTGGAAGGCCAAGGCGAAGCTGCGGCGCGTCTCCCAGGAGATTATCAAAGAGCGGCTCCAGGGCCTGCGGACGCAGCAGGCAGAAGCGGCGGCATCTGTACAGGGCAGGATACATGACATGCTGAAGGCTGCAGACGGGTCAAGAGAGGAGCGCCCCACCACAGTCACCTACGATGCATCGCTCGACCCGGAGCCACTGCTGAAGCTCCGGACAGAGGACAAGGGCCTGGCGCAGACCGAGGACAAAACGTTCCTGGATGATCTCACCAACGAGCGCCGTAGGGTGCAGAAGCTGGGATATGTCCCCCTGCAGAATGTGTCCCACGATCGCAACAACACCGAGAACAAGCCCATGACCAGCCAGGCCGTGACCACGAGCGCTTCCAGATTTGCCCCCGTCGAGAAGGAAGACTACTCCCAAGCGACCATGGCCCTTTATGAGAGGGAGGTTGCGAGGGGCGTCGAGGATGGTGAGGAGATCTTCACGGCCGAAGAGGAAGTCGCGACAGCGCGGCCGCAGTGGGCAGGCGACTACAAGCCGAGAAAGCCACGCTACTTCAACCGCGTGCAGATGGGCTACGAATGGAACAAGTACAACCAAACGCATTACGACCACGATAATCCCCCGCCCAAGGTTGTGCAGGGCTACAAATTCAACATTTTCTATCCCGACCTCATCGACAAAGCAAAAGCGCCCACGTACAAGATTGAGCGCGAAAACGGCCGCAAGCGCGGACAGTCTTTCGCGCCAGCTGGTGAAGACGACACGTGCCTCATCCGATTCATCGCCGGCCCGCCCTACCAGGACATCGCCTTCCGCATCATCGACAAGGAATGGGACTACAGCGCTAAAAGGGAGCGCGGCTTCAAGAGCAGCTTTGACAAGGTAAGTCCTGGCTGCCCCACGCACGCCAGCCGTTGCAGAGGATAACGCTTGGCGAACACCGGCTTACACGATGCAGGGTATCTTACAACTTCACTTCCAGTTCAAGAAGGTATGTGCTGAATGCATGTATTGGAGATGCTATGCTAACCTGATCAAGATCTACTATCGAAAATAGCTGCTCCCGAACAGGCTCAGCGCCCTTCTGCTCACACCATCACATCTGGACATTCTGCACATGGCGTGGACTACGACAGGGGCAAAGGCGGACATTGCACGCGACTTGCACATCACTAGTATCACTCCAACTAAAGGACTGCGTGTATGCAAGATACCCTTTCGCTTTTCCGCCGCTAGGCATCATCGCGGCACGACGGCTGTGGCAGCCCAGGGCCCTCACCGACCAAGTTGAGCAGCCAACAGCTTTTGCACATCACCATCATTTCGTGTACACGGGCCTGGTGGTGTTGGCGGTGTATCGATGATTTGGGCGGTGACTGCTGCCTTGCAGAGCTGGGACCAATCAGATGCAAACGGGAGCGTGCAGGCTCTGTGCGATGAAGCTTCACCGGAGAATAAGAGTCTAAGGGTCGGATTGTGTTACCTCCTACTGTGGGGTCTGCCTTAACGGTTGTCCTGTCGCCACTTTCTGCAGGTAGACTGCATTTGGACAGCCTTGAAATGGATCCTGGTCTTCGCACACCGCCATAGCCAATCACTTCTCAGCGGACCCTGCACGTGACGACTATGTCTCTGGCAAGTGCTTGCTTACAATGCAGCATGTCTTCAGAGCGCTTTGTCCTTACCACAATCACACAAAGCTGGAAAGCTGCTCACAAGTATATGCCCGTCGCGATTAGTGTCTTCTGTTCTTCTGGAAGGCATTCATGGAACACGGGAGGTGCTGTAGCCCTCCGCCAGCTATGATGCGCATCTTTGGTTGTTGCGTGCATAGCCCAGGCGCATGCGGCGTGCCGTCTTCAGCCCTCATTGCACCACCTCGATACAAAGTCGGAATGACTACGTTGTGTCACAGACTGAGCCAGTGAGGTTGCGGTTAGCACAACATGTCAGGCGTATTCATCCCGCCGGCCCGTGAAGCAATGAGATGTCGGCAATGTTGGGTCCGTGCTACCAGACCCGCGTCACTCTTTTTGATATTGACATCTCTCTCGATCTTTCGGTTTGCCGGCCCATGCTTTGGCGCGCTTCAAGCTGCATATGCGTTGGCCGTAGGCACCCTTTTTGACAAGCATGGTGACAATGAATGGTATCCACACTAATCCCTGTTACTGGGCGTGGACAGCGTCCCTAAATGTCTTGATTTCGCTTCACTTGTTCTGGTATCGCTCCAGATCGTCCTTCGTATCTAAGTCTCACCAGTCCTTTGATCGCACAGGCAGTGCTGTCGTTCAATAGCTCTCTCCACTTTGATACGCTAAGTCACCTTGTCACGCAAGCTTATCAAAAGCGACCACGCAGGAAATATGGCACGTCCACAATCGCCCCATATGTCTTCCGCTATGAACCTTGCTGGCGGCATCGGAGCTGATCGGGTAGCTCAGGATGTATCTCGTGCACCGCATCCTCTTCATGCTCAGAAGTCACCATCTCCCAATTTACCCAAGTCAACTCTCAGAATCTCGCCATATACTACCTCCACGCCAGAACCCATCTCATCCGCTAGTCGAACAGCGTTGCCGGAAGCAATGAAAGTCGAGGGACCGATGGCGATGCACTGGACAGGACAGTCAGACCTCTCTACCGACCATACCAGCTTGAGCAACGCGAACTACCACTTACCTTACCAACTTGGCATAGGCCAGGGAGATCTGTTCACCTACGCCCAGAATGGCATGTCATACAACGACAATTACAGCATTCCTTACGCATACCAGTACCGAAGCCCCAATTGCCCACGCTCTTACTATGGCCTCAACATCAATGGTCTGCCAGAAGATGCCAAAATGTCGGAGTCGTACCCCCCTGCAGTCTATCAGATCGAGCCGCAGAAGAGCTGCGATGCCATGTCGGACTGTGGAATGAACGAACATCTCATGCAGATGAGCGAGGACTATGAGCACCACTATGCACCGCATTTGAGGCGTGAGGAGCCCACCGGATACAACAGCCCATACTCGGATCTGACACGAGCTTCCACACCCAACAGTGACTCACCAAACTACCTTCATAATATCGACGGAGGAAATGAGCCCATGGTCGACAAGGAGCAACCATATGCACAGCTCATATACCAGGCACTTCTCCAAGCTGATGGCCATACCATGATACTTCGCGACATCTACGATTGGTTTGTCAAATACACCGACAAAGCAACCGCCTCCGAGACCAAGGGCTGGCAGAACAGCATCCGGCACAATCTTTCCATGAACGGAGTACGTCATCATTCATCACTCACTCTCTGAACTCTCAACTAACTCATCCAGGCTTTCGAGAAGGTCGATCAACCCTGCGAAGAGTCCCGCAAAGGCTTCATGTGGCGCCTCACCAAAGAAGCACTCCGTGAAGGCGTCAAATCCACCACCCGCTACCGCTCCAAGCAGCCCAACAAGCGCGGCAACCGTCAGCACCCGCAACCCCAGCGCCAAGCCAGCGGCGCAAAAGGCGGCCAGGCAGCCCGCCGTTCAAAGAATCTGCTGCGCTCCAAGCGTGTCCAGGACCAGTACCGCAGCGAGCCCTACGCCGCGCGATCCGTCCCGCCTGCTTTCCATCCCGGCTATGTCAACGCTCACACCCAGGCCTATCCCCCGTCGCCATACTACGGCTCCGACATGGAGTACGCTTACAATCCCGAAACCCACAAGCACGTTGGTCAGGATATGTTCCCGCAGAGCCAATCGATCATGATGGGCGATGGCGGGTATGTTCTTGTGCAGAGCCCGAGCGAGCCGCTAGTCGCAGACAGTCCGACGCCGAGCGCGGACGAGCCAAGGACGCCGGATAGCGTGGCTACCGGCTGGAGTGATTTGGATCTCGGTGCGAGATGGGAGGAGGGTGTTATGGGTATCGGCTTCCAGGAGTATGCTGGTTGAAGTAGCGGTTGTGGGACGGTGTTGTGCGTGGGTAGGGGTACGGTACCCGTTCAATGTATCTTCTTGTGGGTCCCAGGCGTTGGAGTTGTGTTTGTTTGGCGCATTGGCTTTGTATGAGGGTAATGATGCTGATGAAGTTCGACGAATGACTTTTTCATACTGCTGTGCCTTCTGTCTTCTAGATTGCATGATTGTATTATTAGAGTTGGCATCGCGTCACGGCCTTTTTGTAGTTTATCACTGTATCGTTCGTCCCTTTGCAGTTCGCTCTTCTTCTCGGGGCTCGACTTCTCACATCTTCCTCTCCTGTCTTGTTACACCGCCGCCTACCTCCGAGCCGCCATCTCATAGTTGTTGGAGACCCATCCATGTCATTGCATTCAGTGAAGGTCGGGTATCGACGCGTCCGGGTGGCCAAGTCAGAAGCTACGATTGGTCCGTCATCATGCGTGCATATACAGTACCAGAGTTCAATCGCCCTTGCATGATGGGCAGCGTACCTACGTCCGCCGCTCGACATGTTTATACCTGACATTGGTTGACGCTGCCCCTTCCCGTATATGATATCTTAAGATCACAAATCTGTCTGAATGACAGCAAACGCTACTTCAGGTCAGGACATTACAGACTCGTTCCGGTCTGAAACAACATGACGAACATCCCTAAAGTCAAAGTAGGAATCGATGAAATATGCTCTCGCCTTTTGCGATATCACCAGTGCTATCCAATTCTGCTCTACAGTCATCAGGTTCAACTTCATGCAGCACACTCACCGGTTAGCCGGTCGCCATCGTCCGAGCTAAGACGCAGAGAGAATCGGAATGATTGAAGTCAAGCTCAAGGTTATTGTGCAACAAGGGCGTACCAATGCAGCAAAAGATTTGATTGATTGGATGCTGGACCCCGCACAACTCTGTGGGTGACAGTACAATCCTGTTAGGATTTTGAGTGAGAGAGAAAGTCACACTCAGCACACGGAAAGCTTGACGAGAACAACCAGACACCACAGGAACACTTCATCACCACGTGAGTGTCGGAAAATTTCCTTCGCGGGTCTTTCGAGGGTAATGGATCTTCTCACCAACAGCAGATGCAATCCTGCAGCTATGTCGTAACAACGTTTCATGTGCTCATGCAAGTCGCTCCAAGTGGTACGCTGGCGTTGTTTGGACCAATGAAAATCCACTCGGTGCCTGTCAGAACGCCACATCCGCTTCTCCGTCTGGGTCCCCTCAACGGTCAAGTACTGATGGTCGATCCCTTCACTAGCTTCGGTACATGGGTTGGTGTACAGCCACTCCATGTTATCTGACAGGACACCAGGCCGCTTGTGGACGCCACGACGAGTCATTCCTACACGATCGTTCCTCCTTTTAAGCGAGAAGTACGTCTGAGTTGATGATGTATGACCTTGTATGCAGGCACTTATCGAAAACCTTACGCGACCATGCATAGTAGCTCAATCAATCCTCCAAGCGACAGGCTGAGCTCCCAAGATGGTTCACTGTCGGTCCAGGAAATTTATGACTATCACAGTTAAAACATATGTTCTCACACATGAAAGAACTTGGGATAGTTTCCCGAGGCTCCTGAACAACCGAATAGCAGAACGCAAGACCACAATCGCAGGGTCATCAACAATGATCGAAACCGATGTATGACGATCATGTACTGGAGGTTGCGCTTTGCTGCGGCCCACAGTTCTGCGAGGCCACACTATTTTGGGGGACTACACACGATGCCGTGTCAACCACAAGCAACTTGGCAGCCCTGCCACCGGCGTCAGCTCGCTTATCACAACCATCGTGTCTACGCCGCCTTGCGTCAATCGTTACACGGTCACTGCATGTTGGTACTTGCTCACGCATCGAGCCCACTTTGTCTCTTCAAGCACGACCCTGCTTCAAGGTCTGCGTCAAGTCTCTCCGCGGATCGATGCGAGGCTCGGACGACTTGCGTGCGAGCAGCGTCTTCTTTGGGCCAAATTTTGAAGAAAAAAAGATGCCGTGTCACGAGTAAGCAGTTTATCTTGCATAAGATACCTGTACAGTAGTGTCTCCTTGCTTGCAGACGTTGCGATAAGGCTTCGGGCTCGGGCCGTTATGCTCTTAGCCGTGGGGCGTGCCTGGTCCATGTCAAAAGGCTTGCCGACGGCTCTTGGTGTGAAGTAGGTGATGCTCTGAAAACATTGGTCCAGCTCCACTGCGCAATGCACTTCGTTTGCATGTACGATTGTCCATGTCACTCAAAGAAGCCTACTGATCCTGCGCCAGCAATGGCTGTTACGTTCGCGAGGCGCTCTTGCCACCATAGTTGTGTTTTAAGTCTTTACTCGACTATCCTGAGACGCATTGCGAAAGAACAAGAGTGACGTAGATTTGTCAAGCAAGTTACTCATACAGACCGTGCGCATAAGGGACGCCAAAGGAAGTACCACGACTTGGTCGGTCTCAGTCGTCAAAGCCCAGCTTGTCCGTATCACGAACTTGGTATCGCAGCATACGCGACACGCGCCGGCGGCAGTGGTACAGTTCGTATGCACACCGTAGGCGATCATGCACCTGGGCGCTGCCTTCGCAATACTAAAGCAAGGAGATAGGCCTGAGAGATTAACCTCGGAGAGTGGGCAGGGGAGAGCTTTCGGTCATCACGCTTTCACATAATGACCGAGGGATGAAAATGTAAGACGCGGTTGATGAAGTCAGCACGGAACATCTGACGTGACGAACTTCCACCAATGATTTGGCCAAGCTGCGAAAGTGTCAAGGTTTCTGCTGGAAGCTTGGCCTCTTGTCGTCTAGCGCCTTATTAGCCACATGTGGCACGGAAGAAGGA
The DNA here is from genome assembly GCA_022559985.1 of Parastagonospora avenae f. sp. tritici 18332-5. Lineage (NCBI taxonomy): Eukaryota > Fungi > Ascomycota > Dothideomycetes > Pleosporales > Phaeosphaeriaceae > Parastagonospora > Parastagonospora avenae. The sequence goes on from JAFJTR010000075.1 coordinate 57,877, forward strand.
CTGGGATCTTCGTGGAGAGACACCGCCGTTTCTCCGCACTCAATCTCGCCTTCTCCAAGCCGCAAAGGATGATGGCGCCGCGGACCAGGCCGCTGGACTTGCAGCAATATCAATACATTATAATGAACGAGCATTGCACGTCCGTCATTTTACTGAACGACTTCCCATCGACAAGCATTTTCGCATCTCGATCTTGAACAAGCAACAATATGCGTCTACCAAGTCTTCTCGCGTACACTCTGCTTCGAGCAACTGCAATTGTAGCCTCGACTCACGATGCAGGATCTAAGGAGGTGACTCCTTCAAAGCGACCAAATCATGTAGTCGGACCGCATCACCCCAGCAAACCACTCCCTGCATCGCCGGATCGGACGAAGACGTGCATTATCCAGGCCCATGGAAACGGAACCGACGACTCTGCGAATATTCTAAAGGCCATCAAGGAATGCAACAATGGCGGTCACGTTGTTTTTCCCAAGAACCAGAAGTTCACTATCGGTACAGCGCTTGATCTGAGGTTCCTGAATCATATCGATCTTGGTGAGTTATTACAGCTTAGGCTTTACCTGACATGTGACTGACGATGGAATAGATATCCAGGGTACGATCCAATTCACCAACGACACTGATTACTGGCAAAAGAATGGATTCTATCAAACATTCCAGAACGCCACAACGTTCTTCCAACTTGGCGGCCATGATGTGAATGTCTATGGCGGTGGAACACTTGATGGCAATGGCCAAGCATGGTATGACCTGTACGCAAAGGATATTTACATCTTGCGACCCATCCTATTCGGTGCCATCGATCTCCATGGCGGAAGCATCTCCGACCTCAAGTTCAGATACAGTCCGCAGTGGTACACGCTTGTCGCCAACTCGACTGACGTCGTATTCTCGAACATCGATGTAGCAGGTGGAAGTGTCTCCAAGAACCCTGCCAAAAACACCGACGGGTAAGTGCAATGTCCCAACGAGGAAGACTTTTCATTAACAATCCCACAGCTGGGACACATATCGCTCCGACAACATTGTGATTCAAAACTCTCACATCGACAACGGCGACGACTGCGTCTCCTTCAAGCCCAACAGCACCAACATCATCGTGCAAAACCTCTGGTGCAACGGCAGCCACGGCATCAGCGTCGGTAGTCTAGGCCAGTACGTCGGCGAAGTCGACTACGTGCAGAACATCTACGTCTACAACATCTCCATGTCCAATGCCTCCGACGGCGCGCGCATCAAAGTCTGGCCCGGCAGTCCCTCCGCTCTTTCCGGCGACCTGCAAGGCGGCGGCGGCTCCGGCGCCGTGTCCAACATCACGTACGACTTGATGACCCTATCCAACGTCGACTACGCCATCGAGATCACGCAATGCTATGGCCAGAAGAATATCACTCTCTGCAACCAGTTCCCGTCCAAGCTGACGATTTCCGACATCTGGATCAAGAACTTCAAAGGCACCACGAGCAAGAAGTATCAGCCGCTGATTGGATATCTGGTGTGCTCGAGCCCGACGGTGTGCAAGGATATCACGATTGAGAATATTGATGTAAAGAGCCCGAATGGGACGGATCTTTATGCGTGTGGGAGTATTGAGGGGATTGAGAAGCAGGTTAATTGTACGGGCGAGGGGAGTAAGGGTGGGAATTCAAGGATGAGGTTGGTGTAAAGTAGGGATTTGGTGAGGGTTAGTTGAGATGAATGCTATTCCTTTCTACAATTGTGTTCTACATCTGACCTAACACATGTCAAAACGCGCGGTTAGTCCAAGTGCCTTCTCGCTCGTCATGCCCGACCCCTCTTGGTTCAATGAGAATTTGCGAACGCACTCCTCAGGTACATAGATTATTCCGAGGTTCGCTGATAGTATACAACAAGAGGCCCGCCAGGCATGGGCACGCAGATTAGACGCTAAAAATATTGTGAATGGAAGAAGGTATCTGTAGTCTAGGATAAAAACTTGAGCAGTTCATAAAAGGTCTCGATATTAAAATGCATCGTGTATGATCTATTGTCGTCGCGTGTGCTAAGTTGCTTTGGAATTTACATCTGGATCGACATCTTTACATGTTTCGATCAGCAGTCGCATTGCGATCTATCCACCCCGAATTCCCAAACTTGCCATCGAAAGGATGCTGAAAGACCTTATCCAGTGTCGAATACGGCTCATACTGCTCGTCGTTCATCACAATGCTGACATTGCTCATTGCTCGTGCAGTTGCATTCCATCCTGGTCCGTGACTTTTGTACTCAGCCATGGTGGTGTTGACGCCAAACCGCGGATCGGTCGTGCCCCAAGCAATATACCCGCTTGGTTTGATCGAGTCATCGAAATTGCAGTTGGCGAAGATAGAGCGGTGCAGAGCGTTCCAAGGACGACCCAGAGCGCATAGTCCTGTGATGGCTAGGGATGCGTTGGCTTTTCTAACGTCTGAGTCGTGGACGTATACACCCTAGGTTCTAATTAGTATCTACAATAGTCATGTGCGTTGCGACGTACGTATTTGTTTCCAAACGTCGTATTCGTGCCTTTCCAAGCCGTTATGCCACCGCCACAGTTGCGGAGCGTGAGGAGACTGGACTGGATCCACGCTGTGCCGAAACCATAAAGAAAATCAGTCTGGCCTGCAATCTCATTCTTGTAGAAATAGGCGTTGCCAAGCTTGCCAACGTATACCTATCCGACGTTCATAAGCAATCATTCTTCACATCAATGTGTCCAAATTGCTTACTGTGTCTTGGTAGGAATAGAATCCGCAGAAGTAGAAGCCGGTATTGGCATAGCTCACTGAAACAGCAAGGGATGGTCCGGTAGCATAGTTTTTGAAGTCATTGATGAAATCGATGTTGTAGGCCCTGAAGTCAACATTACCGAAGGGCGTGCCCGCTGGCACGGGATCGCCTAGTATTGGTTAGATATGTCCTACAAAACGCGACTGATCAGCGCAAAGTTGGATATACATGCCCGTTGGACCCGATCCGGTTTTACTTGAATTGAACGTTGATGCCACAGTTAAGGTTGATGTATAAGCGTTGTCGAGAGTCGAGTTCAGTGCAGCACCGGTCGCGTTCCGCCAAATGATGCTAACAACATTTTTGCTTTGGTCATTTGGAGCCCTCGTTTGGCCAAGCAAATAAATTGGGCCAGGTCGAGTAACGTTAACTTGCTCCGTGTAGTTCCCGGGCTGGATGAGAATATGATGTGAAGATGAATCATTCGGCAAACTAAGGATTGCAGACTGGACCGTAGTATGCTTCTGATTCTGCCCAACCAAGATGGTGTTTTCCGGACATCCTTCTAATGCGTTTTCGCTTGGGTGTTGGCAGGCCGCGCGGTCTAAAGCAGAGACCGCAGTGCAGGCCTGAAGAAGGCCAATTGCTATCGATACCAGACGCATTTTGGGCGAAACTGAGATGCGACTAAGCAATGTTGACTCGAACTCGGGATCTTCGAAATGCTTGGTCGTGATGCTTGGCTATTCTGCCTCTTATACTAAGCTCCCCGGCCAGAATCACACCGGTCATTCTCATGTCAATCTCGAAAGTCAGCGAAATTTGGCCATCATCATCTCGTCTGTCTGACGAGATTGCGGGGAGGAATAGTCTGGGGTAATGCTGGCAGAAGAATATCCACCAATGAACTAGAGTATGCGGGTTTAACCGATGTTTAGGTACTCACTCGTTTGCGCAACCACCGCGTTGGCAACCCTCCTTACGTCTTTCCTCTAGCATGATTCAGACGTGTGTTAGTCCTGAACAGTCAGCGATTTTAGTCAATTCTTCTGGTATGTACACTTCCATCCCGGACGAGATTTGAGGTACCAGGGTCTATTGAATGTTGCAAATAATGGAGACAATGGTAAAGCGCAACAGGTGACGGCGTAGTTTCTTTTGCCGCGCATTATTTCATGGACAGCAGAAATGTGTTGTACTTGCGTCTGTCACTCAATGTGGCTCAGGTCGCTTCAGCCTGCAGGGCAAAAGGCCCGTCTTTTCGGCGTCAGCGTACGACGCTCAAGCGTTTTTGCGGTCACATTCTGCGACGGCTGATGTGATCTTGAGGCTTGTGGGAACGATGAACGAGCTGCTGCAGTGTGCATATTTCAGGCCTGCTTTGTCAGCGGCTTCGGTATCGGCAAGTTCGCGCTCGCGGCCTTCCGATCGTTCCGATTCACCTCGTTTGTTCACAGGCGCGATGTGCGTTTCCTTGTGCTGTTCATCCCATGATGCGCACGACGCTCAGAAGGTCCTGCGATCTTTGCGCGAAATCGAAATTGCGCTGCGATCTCCTTCTACCACAATGCTCGCGATGTCAGAAGAAGTCGCCTCACCAAACAATATGTCTCTACGCCAACACACCGCTTTCATCAGTGTTGACCGAGACTGACAGTACATGCTTCGCCAAATCGTCTCTCGGCTTCTACAAAGCAGCTGAACAGCCTATTGAACAGCCGCAGCTTACTCTTAGCAATCCTGGGACGGAGATCTTTGATCCATTCGATTCGTATCCGCAGACCAGGCTACCGCGAGCACATGTTCAGCGACTCATCCAGCATTGTATGTCTTCGTCAAATCAAACCCATTTTATCAATGATCTAATGCGTAGTAGTTCTATCCACGATTGCCTTCCAGTACTATCCGCTCGACTTGCAAGCGGCATCCAATCCATTCGTGGTGTCCTGGTTTCCCTTGGCTCTGTCAGATCCTGCGCTTTTCCACGTGTCGCTGCAAACTGCGTCTCTGGACGTCGAACTTCGTGCTTGTCAAGGTTTCAGCAACTCGGATATATTGATGGCAGACTCCGTGCACCTCGTGAGGCTCAAGATTGATGACCCTTCCCGAGCTGTTCAAGACGAGACCATAGATTCTGTGGTGACGCTGGCTGCTATCGAACTCGGTAAAGGCAACACCGACATCAGTCAGACACACATCGAGGGCATCAAGTCTATGGTGCGCTTGAGAGGAGGTATTCATCAAGTAAAATTGGTGAGCCCGCTGACAGCAAGGATGACAGCCTGGTAAATAACACTAGCTATAATGCAGTTTCACTGCCGCTGACAGAAGTAGGGTCTCTATGATTGTGATGCAGGCTCCTCAGTTTGCGACACAAGATGAGTCAGGTCACGGTGATGGCATAGCTCCGACATCGCTATGGCAAGCTGTGCGGTGCCATCCATCTATATCCTCCCTACCATACACGCTGAACCTGGACTCAGACGTCAACGACATCCTATGCCGCCTTCGTATGCTATTCCACAACCATGAGCAGTTTCCCATGTGTACAACAGAATTCCACGACCTCATATGCTTTGTGTTGCATCGCTTGCTGGAACCTAATTCGGAATCAAAACTCCACGATAACTCAGCAGCTCAATCGGCCTCTCAGTGCGTCCGAATTGCGACAGCCCTATACCTGCTCATAGTGCATGGTCCAACATACTTCTCACATGCAGGTCTCCAATACAAGCTAACCACTCAGCTCAAAACGTACACCGAAAACTACAAGGAGTTCTTCGTACATGGCAACAGCAACGGCTCATTGGCGTTATGGATCCTTTCGATTGGCATGGTAGCTACGAGCGGGATGCCGGACCATCAATGGTTTACAAACCAAGTGGCCGACACAGCATTCATGCTCGGTGCACGGACCTGGGAGGATGCGTTGTCACACCTTGAAAGCATATTGTGGATTCCGAAGCAACACATTGAGGATGTCTTCCGGCGTCATTGGCAGGCTATGCGGGCTGATGCTGTAGGCTGAAATTCGACCAAAGCATCACCCTCTTCCAAGCTCACTTCGTCTAAGTCGCATTTCAGTCACAATTATCTGGCGAAGTTGGCGCATGATTCATCCTGGACCAAAAAGGACTAGTCTCCGAGCTCTTCAGCAGCTAGACCGTATCTGTCCAGTACCCATTAAAACCATGCGGGTCGGATGATGTGACATGAGTATCTCTTTAGAGTACTACTCAGTCCTTCGGATTTTGGCACAGTCGGAGTCTAAACCACATTCTGCAATGTCGGCAAAATTGCATGCCTGGCCCCACGGCGCCGAAGAATTGTCAGAGCAGTCCCGTTAGACGTACTATCAGGACGAGTTGACTCCGCCCAGGGACGTTCGTTGTACGGGGGCGCATGGGACATGTACCTCTGTGTTGTAAGAATAACTCCAACTGCGCACTTTGTCTGTCGCACATCAGCGACAGGGCCATTAGAGTGCGTATGGAGATTTGGAGGCTATCTTTCGTCGCCAAATTTATCTTGGTGGCCTCTCCTGTCTCTCCCCGACAGTCTTGTGAGCTGTCGGTTCATGTTGACAAGCATGTTTCTACTAGTCACTTCAGATCAACGTCTGATAAAACTAAGGTATCGCAAAGGTATTACAACGCTCAAGACAGATCAAACGCATTGCGTCTTCCTGGGGCTACAAACGGGCTTTTACCTGCGCTGTAAACTCACGATTTTCTGGCCCACCCCGACTTCCATCTCCTCCAGAGGGATTATCCACATCCTTGTATTCCGTCCTGAATTTCCACTTCTCAGCCAAATGCTGTGGTAGTATTCCTGTCAATCTTTGGACTACGTATTTGCAGAGGACAGTCAAAAATGTGAAGGCGCTGGACGTATGTGAGTAAATGCTGCATGTATTAATACAAAGATAACTTACTGTCTGCTGCCGCCCGTTGCGATGAACAAATTCGCGTGTCCGGGGTGGTGGTCGATAATGAAATCTCCCGAAGGTGTATCGCTATACCAGCAATCAGCAACGCGATCAAATACCCGATGCGCAAACGCTCGCAAAATTTCTCGTAGGCCTGCTCGTAGTCTCCCGACACCATCCTCTGGGGCAAAGTTTGCGCGAATATGCCTCGGTATTGTCCGTTCGCGTATAACCCCAGCCGTGTACTGCGACCTTGAGGAGGCCACTCTCGACATGTGGTGGGAAGCAGAACCAGCCCGAGTCAAAATTGATGTAGATTGGTAAATCTTTGAGGTTGATCATCTCCTCAGGAGTCAGCTTTATGTAGCCGAGTACTTGTCTAGTGGCAATGGTCAAATTGTGCATTGCAACGAGCTTCGATGACCAGGCGCCCGCAGATAAGATGAAAAGGTCTCCGCATACCTCATGGCCGCTGATCGTTTTTGGCACGGTAATTTTGCCATTGCTCCCGTTCTTAAAACCAGTGACGGTACCTTGGTTGCCACTGGTGAACGAGACGCCAACTTCAATACAGTGGTCGCGGAGGGCGATAATCGCTTTTTGAGCGTCTGCCCATTCAGCGTTCTGATTGCAGTAGCCAGATAGACTTGTCTGCGGAAGCTTCTGGTAGAGAACCAGATGTTTTGATCTCGTTTCTGTTGCGTTGGGCAATTGAGCTGATCGAGACATGTTGTGCACTTTTTCATATACTGTCTTCCATTCTCTCCGCTAGCCATCAGTGCAAAAGGACTTGGGAAGAAAGCGTCCCAAAAGATCACAGAGGACAGCCATGTATCGTGAGATTCTTTTGCAATCTTGGTGTACGTTGCATCCCCGTGGTCGAACCGTATTACACGGGAGATGTCAACGCTGGCCCCTGCTCCGATAGCACCGACTTTCTTCCCTGCAAAGTCAACAGTATGATCCCATTCTGCGGTGTGCATCATAGTGCCTTTGAAATTCTCCAGAGCAGGTATTTCTGGGTTATGATAGTGATTAAGAATTCCGGCAGCGTTGATGACAACGTCCGCCTCCCTGCCTTGAGTGACAATACCTTCGGATCTTGTATCGATCAACCATTTGCGCCTTTGCTCATCCCATGTGCACTTCTCGACTACTGTGTCGAATTCGATATGTGTGCGCAGCAAGAACATTGCGACCACTCGTGATAGATAGTTCTGAATTTCGCCGGAAGTGGCAAAACTGTATAGCACCCGGTTAGTAAGGCCCTATTTTGAAGGAGATTGGTTGTCAAATGTCGTACAGCATGGACCAGTCTTTTGATGGGGCAAATGAATACTGGTAGATGTTACTTGGCACGTCACATGCGCACCCTTAACGATCAGTACAACTTTCTCTCTCCTCGAAAAGTGCGCCTTAGTATGTATCTTCGTACTTGGATCAGTTTTTCCTAACCAGGTACCTCCAACATCGTGGTTCTTCTCTATGATCTGAAATGTAAATGAGGATGCAAGATCTCGCTGGAAGTGGTGTGCTGTGAAAGGATTAGTGAGCCAATAAAGCATCGATGTGCAGTCTCTTCTATTACATACCTAGTAGTATGCAAGATATCCTATGTTGGTAGTTAGTATATGACCTTCTCCAAGTTGTTTTACCCACCCTGCACCTATGATCAAGATATGTCGTTTAGGCTTCGGCGCTTCGTGCAAGATTTCTTCTGTTTGTATCCGTTTAGATGGCGCCAGCGACGGTGAGGTAGCTCTACGTTTTGCGTGAGGCATTATAGCGCTATGAACAAATTCCTTCAAAAAGGACTTGGAAGTGAACAGCACTGACGAGATCTTGACCTAAACAGCTTCCGAGCGTTTGCGATTGTCTGTCACCGTATCCTAGCAACCTAGGTATCAAAAGATTTACGTACGGTTGCCAGTAGTTCGGCAACAACAGCACGACTATTTCGTTGCTAGACAGAATGGGGGCGGGCCGGGTTCCGTCAGCTCCGGTCACGTGTACGGTAGAGATGCGGGGTTCCTTAGCCATCGGACAGCACGAAACAGGCTTGCGGCTTTGTTAGCCTCCTACTGGGCACGTGTGTGTTCGAGTTTGTACTTCGCATGTTCTCTGAAATTATCCTTTGCTTCTCAAGAACATTCTCCTGTAACAGGGAAGGGGAAGGATGTACGCGCATGGAGGTATTCTAGATGTATTCAGGAACTTTCGTCAAACTGAACATGATGTACTATAGCATTGAATATGTTCCTGCATGTGCAGAGCGGACATGAATTTGCATCTGCCTGGTGTGCTCATAGCTTTGACTTCGTCAAGTTCAAGCTTTGTTCGTCCGACACATCCACGCCCCTGAACTCGAAGTATTTGCTCCAATCTGGATCACGGAGTAATTGTGGCACCAGCTCCGTCTCAAATGTTATTTGTAATTCCATGCCCTCGTCGTCACCAGCCGGTCCCTTATGCGCTGGGAAAACGATGACCATGCACAACGGTACTCCACCAAACAAGTGCCGATAGGCGGTAGGCTCAGCAAAACCCCAGTCAAACTTGCAAACATCGGAATACCGCCAATCGGCGATCAACATGGCCATTGGCGGGAACGAGTCCACGTTGATGGACAGATCCTGTTTGTTGCGCACACTTGCGAACTTCGCCAACTGATCAGAAAGCATGTCGTGTGTGACGCTTTCGGTCATGTTACGTGTATAGCGTGCGAGCTTCGATAGCGGCACATTTGGACTGATGATATCGGCCACAGTCATTTTCGGGAGACCGGATGTCTCGGACGTCACGTCAAACTGCAGATTGCCCTGTAGTTGAACAGGAAGTGGCGGGTTGTTATATAGCTTTCCAATGGTCACACCCTGACCCCATAGTGGCGTATAACCGGGATCCGGCTTGTAGAGAGGCTCGCGTAACCTTGAGAGAACACGCCACATCAACGCGCAGACAGCGCTGTATGTAGAAATTCGGGATCCATCACTTGGCGAGGCAGCTCTCTTCAATTCGGAAGCTTTGGATTTACGCAAATGGAACACGAGCGACTGTGACGGCTTAATCTGCGAATTCTTTTGCGCGCGAGGAGGCGCGTCCACGGATAGTCTGTCGGAACCCAAGGACTTTTCGAAACCTGGAAGCCCATAGAGACTGCGGTCGAGCCACTTGGGGTCCCAGAATGGAGGTTTGAGCTTGTTCGCAACAGCATAGCAGTTCATCGCTAGCTGTTTATTGAACGCAGTACCGCCAGTTAGGCCATTGTTCCAATGATGGTGCATGAGATTGAATATGAGTCCACCACGAATGAAGTTCGCCTTGAACGATGAGACCGGCGGACTGTTATCAGGATGGGCTTCAGGCTTATTCCCACAGGTCATGGGAAGGTTGCTTAGGACATCGACGTTACCGAGGATCGAAGACATGAAGTGTACGTTTTCGATTTCGGCGAAAGAGGGAAACATATCTTCAGGACCGTCAAGATATTGGACGACAAATCTGACAGTGCTGTTTTTCCCTTTGACTATTGAGTGGTGGCCATCTTCTTCCTTTTCGATCTTGCCGCTCATGTGTCTGATCTGGCTCAAGCATCGTTCCAGACCCCTTTTAAGTATTGTAGCAACTTTGCTGGTGACGAGATCAGCTGGCTTGCTATGAAAATATGGATTTTAATTTTCTATCACTGACCGTTTATCGGCATCCGCTACTTTGAAAAAGAGTGCAGTATTAGTGTAGGTAGTTGACGACAAGTAATCGAGGGTGGAGAGTCTGAAACGCTCCTCCTCTGGGTCATTCTCCCACCCTGAGGGATGAATTTGATATTCCTCAGTTCGAGGCATTGGAATGGTCGAAGTTAGAAGAAGTGCAATTGATGGCAGATGCAACAACAGCGCAAGGTCGAATGAAGGACCGCAATGGTGCGATACTCGGGAATTAGCACTTGGCCGTTACGCGTGTTCACCTCCCTATTGATTACGTGCGAAAGCTCGTTATTAGAGCAAGCAATTGCCTTACCGCCGTTGCTGACCGCTTCTGTAAGGCCTTCCGTGGATAGCAGTAGCCCCTGCCCAACAAGTGTCATCTGTCACTCGTACACCTACAGCCCCACAGGGAAGTTTTCCTGGCAGGCCGAAAGATAACGACGTCGCAAACGAGTTGCTTACATGCATCCGCATCTGAAGATAGAAGGTGAAGGAAGCGGGGAACGGATCCTGATGCAGTGGAACGGCGCGAAGGATGACCTGCAGGTCGGCATTCGGGATGCGAAACGGCCCGAGGCGCACAGCGCCACGCGAAGGCAGTATTGTATCAACGCAAACCTTTGTTATAAAAGGACATTTTGGTTTCAAATTCACGATTGCTTACGTAACCACTCTGAGTAACGAAAACATTTCATGGGGCGCCCCAGCCACTTCGTTGTATTAGTCAAGACCAGTCTTGAGAGAGCTTTGGAATCTACCTATCTAGGGAGGTACCATGACAACAATATTCAATCACTTATGAACATATACTTCAAGTGCTCCAAACTGCTGAGGAGACTCCCAGATATTGAATTGGTACCACACCGATCACGAAGCATTGCTAGTCCCGGTGCTGGCCGTAGGGCTGATGTGGTTCTACCTATGGCTATATCACTACACAAACCAGATGACACGCATTAATACATTTTATGGGGCCTAAACAATGAGCCAACTGCCTTCCGTTACCAGTCGATATCTCAATTTATGCGTTCCCAAGACCTTGTATTAGTTTGCGACTTCAGTAAGATCGACGATAGCATCAAGCAGGTCCGAAAGTGTAGTATAAAGTACCGTAAAAGTCGAAACTTGATCTGTTAAGTTCAATCTTACAAGGCAATGTATACAAACTTGCATCATCAAAGTCTTTTGAGTCACTTTTCATGATGATTTCGTAAACTCTAGCTGTCGATACTTACAATCTTTGTGAACAGAGTGCCAAGCGATGGCACAAGGCGGCTGAATCCTTCCGGAGGCCTAGCCAAGACTCTGAACACCACCAAGGCTTCTTCTAAAGTACTTCTTCCTATCTGCTGAATCAACGATTTGGCTTGATGCAAGTACATCCTCAAGGATTCGAATGCCTGGCGTACTGAACCAGGGCTCCGCAAAGTCTTGTTATAGACACTTGTGAGGGGATCATAGGGAAATTGTTCTTACCAAAAGACTTGGGAAGCTTTTACGTGGGTGGCCTTATTCTATGTTTGCTTTGCTTGTCTTCGTCTCACTTGCCAGCTTCGGTAAAGTTTTCTAAAGATGTCATGCATTTGCTTGTCCTAGCAGGTTCCATAATATTAAAATACAATGCAATCAGAAATGTTAAATTCGACTCATGCTAATTAATGCCAATACAGAGAAGAGATTGTGTCGCAAGATACCCACCTGAGTGATGCAATACTTGGAAGACATCACTCAGCCGCGTCATGCAATGTGTGCTTGAGATCGTTGACAGCGAACAAGCAATGCACTATGATGCGGCTGGAAAATTTCGACCGACATCTCCTCCAAGCATGCTAGAAGCATCCAGCAGGATATATGAAGCCGTTACTGAGGATGCATATCCCCACTTCTGGAAGCATGAACAGCTAGCTTGATTGGGAAGGTATGCGCAAGATCTACTTGCGTTGAACATGCACTCGTGCTCACTGCATACAGACTGCATATGGCTCTTTCGGTGATGTAGCCGCGTCATTCAAGCTTCCGGACTTTGGAGCCACCGGGCAAGCCTGTACCAATAGCTTAGTTATTTCACGAACTATCGGCGCAGTCGATTCGACATGAGTTCTACCGAAGCGCTGTAAGCGTGAAGAAGTTGAATTGAGTGTCTTACATGCATGCTTCTGGCAAAAGACAAGCAATACCAAGTCGTATTTCACGGGGAATTTACACTGGCAGCATTTCAAATCAGAGTCTTTATTGCGACATCGTCCACCGCGGCTCACATCATACATCTACACACCATCCCCAACACGGCAATTCATCTCGCACCAAAGCCGCACTATCAAGGCAGCCACATTGGCAAATGCAACGGCTCAGTAGCGTGCAACTCCATACTATCCGCATATCCCGAAACATGCGCGTCAAGCTTCGGCCTCCGCGTAAACACAACCAACATATCCCTCGTCGCCGGCGCGCCTGCATCCGCCTGGTGCACCGACGTAACGCTATGCTTGAAGTCATGATCCGCAAACATCAGCAAGTCCAAAAACGCCCGATGATGCACGCGCGCCTGGATGTTAGTGGGCTGCGTTTCGCACGTCTGCACGCCTGTCGTTTCCCGGTTGGCGTGCATGAAGGTCACTGCGCTGTCGGCGCGCATGTTGGTGCTGCCGAGGAAGACGGTCATGGTGAAGTCGCTGCCGTCGCTGTGCACGCCTTCGAGCGCGGGTTCGCCGAATATGCCGCTGTTTGTGGCCGTGTGCGTGCGCGCGTTGAACATGGTGCATACCCAGGATGGGGACGAGTAGTCTAGTCCGGCGCGTGGCGTGATGGGCACGTTTTGGAAGATGAGTGCTTTGAAGAGCATCAGGGCCTGCACGACGGTGTTGCCTTGCATTTCCAGTGGGGTTTCGTCAAACATTCGTGGTATGCCGGAGTCGTGGCGTTTGTAGTCTTCTTGGACTGTCAATGTGTATGGCTGGGCAGCAAGTCTTCGTATGCTGCGTGTTTCAGGATCGATGCAATAACGCCCGTATGTCACTGTGCGGTAGTCGAGGGTCGGATCGGGTCCGGTTAGATCGCTGATTTGCTTGACGAGTTCGAAGTCGTCTTCTCTGGCTCCGAGACCTTTGAGAATGGGTACCATGTCCTCTCCCCGAACGAAGACGTGCCTATCTCGCAAGAATGAAGCGCGCAACGCCATGATAGAGGCAATTGACTGGTAGAAACGAGCATGGTAGCGTTGTTCCAGCACGTTGAGAATATGTGGAGTTCGCCGAGCAGTCTTCTGCCCGCCGAAGATAGTTTCCGTGCTGTCGTGGCCATTTATAATAGGAATGCTTTCTTTTCTACCTTTGACAATGGGCATAGGCCCTTTGTATCCGTTGGCAATCGGCATGGTGTAATGATGGTATGTCGACTGGTGTGTATTGACGAGGTACCTAGGTACTGTGTGGTTTCGAAGTGAACGAGAATCCCAAGCTAGCGAGATGGCTACGAGTATGCTGCACAAGGCTAAGTTATTTCTGCTTCACCCAGGAGTATCGGCAGACCTGAGTCTAACGCCATGTTAAACTTTATATCGGAGATGCCAGTTGTAACTCCCGAGGATGACGCACGCATGGGGAATAGGTCCAACCCGTCTAGGAGCACCTAGTGCTGCACCATCCCTATCGCCACGCATCAACTAGTGGTGGGAAGTGTATCCGGACTGTAAGGCCTCCAGCGCTACGGACATGTAATGTCGAGCATGGACGTATGCTTACCTTTTCCAGAAGGTCGGACAATACCCTTGTGGACCAGGAGTCTTGATTGCTTGGTGTCTCCACGTTGCCACTTGTGTGACAGGCGCACGAGAGGAGCAAATGCCTGTTCAGGTTATCCAAGTGATTACTGTGGATGAAGCTCTGCAAATCCTGAGGGACGAGCATCGGCATACTATCTTCAACTCTGTAATTGCGGGCGAGGCTTGCATATAAGATATGCGGTCAGATTCCATGACATGCTTACCTCCGCTTACTCAAGCACTTCGGCTTATGCTGTGATTCGTGTCGCTACAAATTGCAAACACAAAGGACAGAAGCGCCACTTTTTACGATTCTCTCTTTTCCTCCTCTTTCAATCGAGAGTCGCCAGAATGACTCAACCATATCTCACTGCCATCGCCAACCCAAATGGGCAATTGTCCCGTCACGCGCCGACAAAGCCATCAGAATCTCCCAGGCTGTCTATGGTCGAAACATGGTCGATATTGCTATCCCAATTGAAGGCAACAACAGCCAAGATCAAGCGACGCTACGATGAACGTGCTCAAATCGAGAAAGAGATATCCGCACGCACAGATGACTGGTGTAGTGACATCTTCCTAGAGACATACAAACGCCTAGATCAGCTGACCTCAGAGCTGGAGATGCAACTGGCCATTACTCAGAACTGTGGCCAGAACCAAGCGTCATCGGCATTGTCGACGTTCACACTTTCGCCATGGCAAATGGAGGAGCGGTATCGCGCGCTCATTCAAATGCAATCCTACTTGGGGTCGTTCTTCGAGAGAGCTAGTCCAGCATACGATCAGTCTCAAACCGTTTGGTGGTTTGATCCGTCGTATCATAGATCGGATGGTCTGAATTATGACCGTAGGTACCTTTAGCATATCCTGCATATCCTCAATTTTTTGCTACTGCTTCGAACGCATGCTAAAGTTTTACCGCAGGGTACGGAGCACCAGACGTCCGCGAGTCCGAGGCACGATTGTTGAAAGCTCTTGGGTTGGGGAGCGAACAGATTCCGCTCAAACTGCTGCTGACTTCGAGTGGAGTTGCAGCTTTCACAGTGCTCCATCAATTTCTCATGAGTAAGGTACTTACCGCTGGTGATACCATTGTCATATCTCCGTATCTATACTTTGAGTGCTTCGAGCACTTGAGACTTGTCTCGCACGTACGTGTCATCAACTCAGACACTTTTGACGCCGAGGACATCATTGCGACGGCGGAGAGGCACAATGCAAAGGCCGTGTACCTCGATCCCATGGCAAACACAATTGGTTTACAAACCACGGATATCAGGCGCTTCGCACAACTTCTTTTAGGTCGAGAAGGCTGGTCGGATCGGTATTTGATCATTGACGGGACACTAATCTCTGGTGGGATGCAACTCTATGACTGGTTCAATGAGCCCAGCCACCCGAAGGTGCTCTACTATGAGAGCGCTCACAAGTATATCCAAATGGGTATGTCCCATTGTCAAGATTGGTCTCATGGATGTTAACCACCCTACAGGTATGGACGTTGTCATGTGCGGGTTGATGGTCTACCCAGATGACTTCCATAATGACATTGGTCTCATAAGGCAGGTGACCGGGACGACCCTATACTCACGCCAAGCAAACGTTTTGCCGCCGATCAATTATGACATCCATCAGTCACGGATGAACTGGCTTACGACGAACGCGGAGAAGCTCTACCACATACTGGACAAGCAGTGTTCGACAATCGCCGACTTCAACTTTCCAATCCATTGGCGGAAGCTGGGCTGGAGCCATGGTGGGAATGTGGTCACCATCCGCCTTTTTGGGGACCAGATGAACAAGCGACCGAGTCTCGATGCTTTCACGGCCCTCGTTCTGAGAGCTGCAGAGGAGGAAGACGTGGGAATGACAAAGGGTGGTGGCCTCGGCTTTTCCGTCACTCGCATCTGGCCATCCACTCCCTTCATTAGGAACGAAGACCCCTACATGAGGATATCGGTAGGAGTCGACCCTGATGAGGTTGAACCTGTTGCCAGGGCTATCCAGAAGGGCCTGGAGAGACACTACCGTAATTCTAGATCGGCAATGGCACAATGGAAGCTCAGGGAGAACGGTCCTCATGCTAATGGTAACGGACTAGTAAAAGCCAACGGTAATGGATTTGTTGCAGCGACTGGCAACGGAGCTTTCAAGACAAAGGGAAACTATTTCGATGCTGGTAGATAGTAATTGGGCGGTTATATCTTTCATCAGTTCGATAAGTAATTCGATACGCTGTAAAATGGCCGAACGTGTGTTCCAAACTCGAATGTCAAGCGAAGGCTGTAGCTTTGTTAACACGGTGGAGCTGCAAGTCTGTCACAGGGACTTGTGCAGCCGGGTCTTCGTACATGCGTGTCCGATATTGATTTGAGCTTGTACGCAACACGCAGAGCTGATCTTGCACTAATTGAGGTCTCACTGTACACAACCAATTGCCAAGATGATCTCCCTTCGCATGGCAATCATCCAGCGAAAACGCAGTGGGAGTGCTTGGTCGATGTTAGTCGTGTGAGCTTGTTACGTGTGTGCACCGCAATGTGTTGTCCTTGCCAAGCGACGGGTGTTTCGTCATCTGCGGCAATTTAAGTTGTACTGTATCTGCATCGGGCATCGATATAGGGTTGGACCTCCAGATCCAGGCTTTCCCAATAGTTTCCAACGACAAAGTGCACCAATGATTACACGCCAAGCGCGGAGGATCGCGATAGATGATGCCCAGATGTCCGTTACAGTGCCAAGGGTAGTGCAAAAGTAGTAGTATGTCGATGATTGAAGTGACCTTGAATCCGGTGGAGTGGTCGTTATGAGACTCTCTCAGCAAGAGCAAAGCGAGACATGACGTGTTTCACAGGAGCAACGCTATGTCCATTACCGCAGCCTTGCCCAGGGTCCACGTAAGTCTTGCGTCTTTTATTTCGACCTGGTGCTATACATGACTCTTTCACATTCTCGATGATTTCGTTCTCGTTTTCTTTTTCGCAACAAATCGATGATGGGGCGGGGAGCGGTAGTTGGAGCAAAGCGTACGATGGGAGTGCAGAAACGACGGGGCTCTTGGCTATTTCGGCGGCTATCGAAAGGATCACATCGCGACTTCCTTCCGAGGTCGGAAACCCCACAAAAGCGAGCACAGACGCAAGCGAGCAGCAAAGTTCCACAGCAAGACGTGTGCAACGCCGAGCGGCCAAGAACGAAACAGTGCTACTGCAGGCGCGCAGGAGTCGACGGGGGAACGGGACGAGAGAAGCTGTCGCTTGACGTCTGGTATGGCTCACCGCCGTACGCAAGGCATGGATGCAGTTTGAAGGATGAGGCGGTCATTCGAAGGACGATGTCCAGAAGAAGTGGGTCGACTGGTCTCTTCAATGTCGAAGACAATGCAGAATGATAGCGCGGTTCATGCTGAACATGGCGGTCCTGATTCAAGGGCGGCTTACTCCAACACCTGCATGAAGTTACCTATACGGGGTACGAACAGACCCCGCAATACGGTGCGGTGGGATGCTGGGGTCGGCCCATGGACAACGAGGTACAAATCAATCGGGTGCGGAGTGGTAGAGTACATGGATATGAAGGCGTAATAGTGACGAGTGACGACAGAGTGTGAGCACACTTGTTCGTCTGGCGTGTAATGCGAGAGCGTGGGGCGAGAGGCACGCGATGAAGTGACCCCCACGATGTCGCAAGCAGCGCTACCACGAAACGAAATAGAAATCGGACGGCCAAGCTTTTATCGACGACGCCAAAAGCCGGGGAGCTGCACAGCATCGTCGCGCCAGTCGTCGTCGTCGTCGTCGCCCAGCGCTCGACACTGAACTCTCGGACGGGCCTGCTGTCCATCCACCTGCATGTCGGACTGGTGGCGCACATGACGGACATGCAGCTTGCGACCGTGTAAGCCACTCTCCAGAGGGAGCCTGCACCGCATCGATACAAGCCGAATGCGCTATTTAATGGCCAACCGCACCAGGCACATTCCAGCGTCCGTCTCGAGGTCGCAGTGGGCGCGGGCAGCCGCATCGAGACAGCCCAGAAGGCTTCGCGAGAGCCGTGTCACCAGGCGCCCTCACATCAATCCCATCACTTGCATCCGACCGATCTGCGCGTCTGCAGGTGCAGCCAGTCTGTGGGGGGTCGCGCATGAAGGTACGCAGGGGGGAGGGCTGGCTGGGCCTGGAGTTGTTTAGGTTTCCAAGGTTTAGCCCGCTCCAGTCGGCTCGCCAGCATACGCCGCTGCTCTCGCGTCGCCATATCATCCCATCCACTCTGTCCCACATCGCGACCCGCCTTTTCGCGGCTCACTTTGCGGTCTGCTTGATCATCTGGCGACAGCGACAGCCGCAGTGCCTGACAGCCCAGTCTGAGTGCGCACTGGCTTTGTCTGGGGCTGTGACTAGCGAGCGATCCTCACCAAAGACGTCACTTCCCGCTTCCGCCCACCGACACAACTGCCCTTACCTGTATTCACGTCTCACCCCTCGTCAAACAACACCTCCGGACTGCGCTTCCAGCGCACCCCCTGAGACATTTTCTGGACACCCACCCCATATTCAAACCAGTATCTGAGCAATACATTGTGTGAATGGCTCTGGAACAATTGCAGCACTTTTACCCCCCGCCGCTCTTTTCGCCCGCTTTGAACAGGCACTCGTGCAAGTCTCTCGAGGCCTCGTACAACCAGCCCAGTTCCCTTCAGCGCGCGTAGCATGCGGCAGCTTCTTGAAATTTTTACACTATCAATTGCTCCCCACGCCAGAACCATTGTGTATATGTACTGGTGACAGTGAAGCACTGTCACCATGCCGCAAATCGGAACAAACGTGCCGCATCTGGCTATCCCCCATGAGCCCACCCTCTCGGATCGATTACACCACCGCGACTCGCGTGCAGTTGACTACCGGTTCCCTATTGAAGAAGAGGACGAGAGCACGGGAACCGCGAGTGAGCCTGCGGAGCCTCTCACACCCACGAGCCATACCAGCGAGAGCATGCCGTTCTCGCACTCCGATCGCCATGAGGAACCTGTGCACGTGTCCAGCAAATCTCCGCCACAAGAAACGACTCGACCCACGTCTCTCACCATTCGAAGCCAACAGAACACGCCTCCACAACTAGATCAGTCTTCCCCAGAAAAGCTAGGATTGGGCAAGCGCGTCGGGTCATTCATGCGCAACAGGCTACATCGGAGCAAGGATGCCTCAAATCACTCAGATAGCTCTAAACCTGCTAGCGTGGAAGCATCACCCAAGACACATGCTGCCAAAACTACAACCATTGTCAAGACAGGAGTGGATGGGCCAGCTGAAATAGCCACGCCGGCAGTGGACATTCCCAAGCAGAGTCGCAGACTCAGCACTTTCTCACTGACCCGACGTTCTGACAGGTCCTCGCGGGCAAGCTCACCGCCCATAACAGGCTCGCCTCCTAGTATGCTAGACGTAGCAGAGAGAAGGCCAGCTCTCGGCAAGAAGCCAGTATCTTCTACTGCACTTTCCAGCATGGACCGACCACGTTCAGGTGTTAGTTGGGCTACCAGTGGGAACGCAAAAAGTGTGAAGAAGCATGCGTGGAGTCGGAAACGGTCCGTCAGCCAGGAACAGGTGCCCCGTATGATTCACGACGAAGAGCAACCGACCGCCGGCATGTTAACAACATTCTCCAAACCTGCCAACGAAGGCGTGGGCATGAAGGCCCGCCGACTAAGCCTGAACTTGCCGGACGAGTTCATCATCGACTGGTGCGACCTCGACCAGGAATTTAGGAGCTCAAGCCTGATGCCTGGAAAGCGTGGGAAGCTGCTAGGCAAGGGCGCGACGTCCGAAGTGCGCATCATGGCCCGCAGGAGTGCTGCCTCCAAGGATGAAGAGCTAGTCGCCGTGAAAGAGTACAGGGTTCGCGACGGGGACGAAACAGAGGAAGACTATGTTATGAAGATCAAGTCTGAATATAGTATCGCGAAAAGCCTTCACCATCCCAACATTGTCGAGACCGTACGACTCTGCACGAACCGTGGTCGCTGGGATCATGTCATGGAGTTCTGTTCCCATGGCGAGATCTATTCGTTGGTCGAGCGCAAGCTGTTTGCCGGCGGTGTTGAGGGATTCTACAGCCGTGACGATCGGCTGTGCTTTTTCAAACAGTTACTCCGTGGCGTTGACTACCTACATGGCCACGGCATCGCACATCGCGATATCAAGCTTGAGAACCTTCTTCTTAGCAAGGAAGGCCACCTCAAAATATCCGACTTTGGCGTTGCTGAAGTCTTCAGTGGTGAGCACCCCGGGTTACGCGCTTCGGGAGGTGAATGTGGCAAGAATATGGGCAAAGTGCGCCTGTCAGCACCCGGCATCTGTGGCAGTCTTCCATACATTGCGCCTGAAGTTTTGGAAAAGAACCACGCCTACGATCCTCGTCCCCTTGACATCTGGTCCTGTGCAGTTGTGTATTTGACCATGACGTTCGGCGGCTGTCCATGGCAGGCTGCCAAACCCGAATTCGAATACTACGCTAGATTCAAGAAAGGCTGGGACCAATGGCTGGTGGAGCATCCGGACGGCGAGATTGTTGATGGGCCAGACGGTCATCCCAAGTGTGGCAAGCTGTTCAGCTTAATTGAGCCACCTTCGATCAAGCGGCTCGTCCTAAAGATGCTGCATCCAATACCCAGCAAGCGTATCACTATAAGTGACGTAATGAGGTCGGCCTGTATCCGGAATATCAACTGCTGTTGTCCCGAGACGTACGACGAGCCCAAAGTTGTCTTCGACGCTGCGAGAGCGAACCAGACCGTAAAGTTCGCGCCAACGAAGAAATTTTTGCATCACCACATACCGCCGAAGCAAGAAAACAGGGTCGGAAAGGCCATGAAACCATTCTAATGTTATGAGCAACGAGTTTACGAACTTTTCATTCATGTCGACTTTAGCAGTCTCTTCATATGCGGCATGACTGCTCACGTTTCACATCAGCGAACCACGGATGCAACGTTGTCACTACCTCAGATATCAGTTGAAAATGGGCGGCATGGTTCTAATTTATTCGCATATTCATCTACATCGTCAGCTCTAGCAAACGGAAGCTTGCCTCAAGCTATCATGGCCCGCGGCCTTCCATACAGCATATCACTCGACGTAATATACTTCATCGTCCGATTATTTCCATCCACTTCTCATTTCGCTCTCTTTCGTCACCAACTTATGAGAGCAACGCAGCTAATGTCATAAGTGGTGGGAGTTACATCTCATATCGCCTCGGAGCTAGCATTGTAGATCATGGGCTTTTTGCAATAGGCCTCTACCAACTATGCTATAGCTAAACAGCCACGAGTAGCTGGCGACCTAAAAGTGCGGTCGGCTTTCGTTACACGTAACAACAACGGCGCTGCACATCATCGCATTGCATCTCTAGTATGGGACATCAAGCCCGAATCTAGTCAGCATGCGCTACTCGATTATCGCGAGTTCATCCTTTCTTCCGACGTGGCGCCGAGCAGACGAAATGGGCAGTTATCTCTGCCCACTCACACCACTTCATCGGCTTCATCATGATCGAAGTAGTATAGCAATGATTGGCAACTTGCTGCATAAACATAAGGAGAGTTGCTCAACAGACAGGAGCTGTGATGATGCATGAATGGATATTACGCAGGGCTCTGGCCAGCAAACCATCGGCTTGGTTCACGCACTTTACCAACCGGGCTACTCAGCTTGGCACATATGCCCCAGGATTCGCCAGCGCAAAGGCTGCCACTTGTTGAGATTGCGCAAGCGATATTGGGATTGTTGGGTCCACGGTCTGCTTGTCAGGCCCATGTCTTCTGCAGGGCATGGTGGATCAATCGCGCAATCTCAAGCCAAAGGTGGAGGGAGCCGATGCGCTATCCTTAGGAACCTGAATTACCGATGGGCAATCAGCTCACAGTCTGAGGACAACGTGTGGTGTTGTGTGGATGCAGTGCCCCTCATTCTTGGGGCAGGATTCAGCGGCACAGTCTTGTGCATGTTCGGCAACGCTTTCATGGCGGGGCAATCGGCCTTTGACCCCTCAGTTCGGCCAAACCTGGAGCGAGACAATGACGATGGGCGACAAGTATTTCTTGTTTGTCGTGTGAAGTGTCCTGATCTGGGTACTGCATCAAATTCCTGGTAATTGATTACATAGAAATGTGATGACCCCACGCGACGCACGTCCGGCGAGCGGTGTGCACCAATAGAGGCCGCTCATCGGGACGGCTGACTTTCATGGTTGTTTCTGCATGGCTATCACAAGATCTCGTGCTTGCGAATGTACCACATGTTTAGAACAGTTACGCAAAGCGACGAGGGCGCAATGCGTGGCTACTTATTTGGTAGGCTGAAGAAATACATGGGGTAATGCCGTCGCCTTGAAAGCCTGGTAGTAAGCTTAGGCGGTCAGTTCGTGGGCGGGACCTTGAGTCTGTTTCCATTCGTACTTGGTGACCTGCAGTATGGCCAAGCGGGGAAATCGCCTACAGTAACAGTGACAATTCAGCCGCAAGTCGCTATCGGGATGCCTTTACAGACCCACCAATAACGATGATCCTGTCCAACATCGAGCATCAACGGAGACCTTGACAAGACGCACCGATTCTGCAAGCATATTTATTGGTCGGCGGGAAGAATACACTGAAAGTAGCTTTCTCCTATACCAACATCGGTACCTGAACATAATTAAGCAATACGCAACAAGTTTCAACACAATCCATAACAGCCTCAGACAACACTCCAGCACTCCAATGATTCTCATCTCCAAGACCTTCGCTATCACACACCCTGACCTCCCTCCGGTCTTTACACATGATGTCTGTATGCAAACTCGCTGACCACCGTTCAGAGAACCGCCGAACGCCATCTCCGCTTTACCCGCGCACCGAGCCCTATCACACCGCATATCCCCACTGTCACTTCACACCACCCGGGAAAAAGCCAAATGCAAACAAGGTTTGGCCCAGACGGCTTGTGTCGCTCAAGGCGTTGAGCTTGTTTGAGTGCGCGGGAGACGCGGGTGGGGGTCATTGGGCAGCGAGGCATTTAATTTTCTTCGAGAGAGCAGGGGAGGGGAGGTAGGGTGTGGTGATTGCTGAGTGCGCTGCATGTTGGTGATACAGGAAATGTGGCTGCAGTGCATTATGCAATGGTAAGGGCTGAAGTGTGTTCACGAGACCTTCAGATGCTGTAACGTCTGCTCTCGGATTTTGGCAAGGGCTTGTCTCAACTATGCATGAGCTGTTAGTCGAGCCATAGGTAGAGCCTATCAGTATGTATGCTTCGTGTATGATCTCTCGCTATTCTCGAGGCTTTTACTGAGGATTTAGCAGTCTGGAACGAATGAGACCAATGTTCTAACAGCGTGACTAGAACATACTTTGTTGGCAAGCGTCAGCACAAGTCAAAATTGCAGTTTTCAGTTGATCTGTTATAATGGCGCTTGACTAGGTTTTCGCGATTAGGGAACATGTAATGTATTTGATGATCTGCGTAGGCTGCCAGCTCATCTGTGAGATGCGGGAGGCTCAAGTCCGACACGATCCACAAAGGAGGGAGGGGAAGGAACTTGGTATCCAATGCTCGGAAGCACACAGAACGAGTCCGCGAGCGAATATTCTGCAGAATATGAGAAACAGCAAACATGATTCACAGCGAAGCACTCATCACACAAAGTAGAGATCATATCATGATCAATACCCTCATATTATTATCCGCTATTTTATTCTACGCTAAACTCCACAGCTCCATCTTCACTTATACAAACGAGAAAAGGAAACACAACGCTGCGCAACTTTTACAACACAGCGGCGCGCTTGCGGCGCTCCATCATGTTGTCGCGCTTCGCGTATCCGTAGCCACCAGCTGAGGCAGCGGTGTGGGCAGGCGCAGCAGGGGTAGAAGAAGACTTGTTGTCGCTACCGTAGCCGCCGTTGTTGTAGACGGGGGCAGCGGGGGTAGAAGAAGGCTTAGCGTTACCGTAAGAAGGCGCGGATGCGTATGGGGTGGCAGCAGGAGTCTTGGTCTCCTCGTCGCAGGGAGTGCTGGATGCTGCGGTAGGGACGGTGGAGGAAGGCTTGTTGTTGCCGTAGACCGGGACGTATGGGGTGGCAGTTGGGGCCGGAGTGGCGGTGGAAGTCTTCGAGTCCGACTCGCAAGGGGTGCTAGATGCCTGGGCTGGTGCGGAAGACGAAGGCTTGTTACCGCCGTAGACAGGGACGTACGGAGCTGGGGTGGTGGACGGCTTCGATGCGGATGAGGGAATGTTGTTGCCGTAGACAGGAGCGTAGGGGGTAGGGGTGGCAGCGGGAGTGGAAGTGTGCTTCGACTCGGACTCGCAAGGAGTGCTGGACGCCTTTGCGGGAGCAGATGAGGAAGCACCATACACAGGTGCGGAAGAAGACTTCTGGCCGTTGTAGGCAGGTGCGGAGGATGAAGGCTTGTTACCACCGTAGACGGGAACATGAGGAGTAGGGGTGGCAGCAGGTGTGGAAAAGTGCTTCAGCTCAGATTCACAGGGGGTGCTAGATGCCTGGGCAGGTGCAGATGAGTAACCAGCGTAAGCGGGCGCAGACGAAGAAGGCCTGTTGCCGCCGTAGACCGGAGCAGAAGAAGACTTCTCGCCGTTGTAGACCGGGGTAGAGGAAGAAGGCTTGTTGCTACCGTAGACAGGGACGTAGGGAGTCGCAGTCGCAGCGGGGGTTGAGGTGCGCTTCAGTTCTGATTCACAGGGAGTGCTGGAAGCCTTGGCAGGTACGGAAGCAGAAGGCTTCTCACCACCGTAGCCGTTGTTGTAGGCAGCGGGGGAAGAAGAAGCTGGCTGACCGTACTCCACTGGCTTGGAGGAAGAAGCGACCACAAGAGTGGAGTATGCACCGTAGCCATTGTCACCGTATGCGGGAGCAGAAGACGAGGCAGTGTTGCCGTACGCGGGCGCAGAGGAGGAAGCAGTGTTACCGTACTCAACCGGCTTGGACGAGGCAGGAGTAGGAGTAGCATGTGTCTCAGACTCGGTGCATGGGGTGGAATAAGGGGCGCTGCCGTAGCCGTTTCCGTGAGAAGAAGAGGTGCTGTTAGACTTGGCCGGACCGTTGCCGTACGAAGGGTACTCGTTTCCGGGCGCCTTGGGGCTGGAGCTGGCCTCGTAGCCGTTGTTGTGGACCTCAGTCTTGGTGACTGGGTATTCCTCGCCGTGGGAAGGAGTCTTGGTGGCAGAGGCAGGGTACTGCTCACCCTTGGAGGGAGTCTGCTTGGGGAGCTCGTACGTGCAAGTGTATGCCTGGTTGGGCTTGGTGATGGTGATGGTCTTGGCCTCGTATGTGTAGACACCAGCCTCAGGAGCCTTGGGGCCACCGTTATTGTTACCAGCAGGGCCGGTAGGAGCCGATGGGTAAACGGTGACAATCTTGGCGGGAACTGTGTAGACACCCGGCTTCTCGTATACCTTGACCTCATCCTTGGGCTTGCCGTAGTTGAAGGTCTTCTTCTCCTCGCTGCACTTTCCACTCTTGCACTCCTTGATGGTGTATGGCTGAGCATTGTCGCACTCGTGGCAGAGACCCGAGCCGCCGTAGCCAGGAAGAACATTCTTGCCAATGTTCTCGTACTCGACGACGTGAACCTTCTCATAGAGCTCGTACCAAGTGCCGGTGGAGTTCTTGGCTCCAATGGGGTAGGATGAAGGAGCAGCGTAGCCACCTAGGGTAGGGGTCGCAGAATGGGTGATCGTCTTCTTCTCATGGTACACAGTGACGCAGTCCTTGACATTGGTGACGGTGACCACCTTCTTGTTGGCATCAGTGAGCGTGGTAGAGACGTACTTGTCCTCTCCCCACTTAGCACAGCTCTTGCTGTCGTAACCTTGAGCCACACAGGTAGGGATCGCCTGGTACTGAGAAGTGACAGTGACAGGAGGCTTGCCGTATCCAGGAACGACAGTGGTGTAACCGTTCTGGCCTACAGATGTGCTGCAGGGCGTGGCCTTTGAGGGGGCGGCGCTGGACACAGCGCTGGGAGCCTTCGAGGATGGGGCAGGCTGCGATCCATATCCACCGTATGCTAGAGCAGAGGAGGCGATGGCTGAGGACGACACCTTGGCGGGAGCGGAGCTGGATTCAGCACCACCGTATCCGCCGTAGGCATCGTATGAAGCGGCTGCGGTAGCAGCGAAGAGGAGGGCGTACTTCATGATGTCGGTGGTGGGGTTTGATATTAAGTATTAAGTAATGATTTTCGTTGACAACGAATGACTGGGGTGAGTTATTGAGAATAAAGAGAAAAACGAGTGTGGTCGTCACTGCGAGAGTGCGAGAGAGTTGTTGGTCCGGTCGAAGGAATGACTGAGGATGAGAACTTGAAGACCGTCATGTTGATGTATATATGCTGATTTGGAGACTCCTAGCATGCCCCTGACTATGGACTCTTCACCCTTCGCTTGCTGCGATTGCACCGTGGTGATGGCACGTCCCGCCTATACTTCGACCGTTCAGTGGAGGGATTACCGAGGCCATCTTTGGACTACGACTAGTCGTGCACTATTCGGCGGTATATTTTCATCACAATGGGTGAGACGCCGTATAACGCGCCTAGTTCACTTTTCATGAAAGCGCGCACCCCTGCCTTAATGCCAACCCCACCATTGACCGTTGAGCCGCATGCCAAGTGACGGTAATGGATTATCAGTTCATCGAACTGCACCTAGGCATGCTTTGATTTTGCGATATACTTCACAGTAACATGAAAGCCCGAAGCATCTGGCGACTTCTCTGCGCATGTGTACTTCGCAGTATACGAAGTCATGGATGGACGATACGACACGGATTCCTCCATACAGGATAGTGTAAAGGATAGTACTTGGATTCATGAAAGTAGTCGTGGACGGTCCAAGGGTTTAGCCAGATCCGTCTGGAACTTCCGGTTCCAGGCCGTGGGGCCTTCCCGTGCTGAGCCGTCGATAGCGTCAAGGTTAGGAGAAACGCGGTTTAGGGTACGCGCGTTCGACCGCATAACTCTGGGGAAATGCAAATGCACAATCTGTTTCTTTCGTTCGATTAAGTCTATGTAGAACACACACTCATCTGAGTCGATGTTCTTCTTGCCTGCGCTACTGCAGACGCGCTCGGTCCCCGCTGCCCATTCACGCGTTGAACTGGAGAAAGAACCTGGTCGTGCGTTCGAAGATCACGAATCTTGCAATATCTTGTTCTTCGTGTTGATCATCGCTAAGCATTGAAGAGATCAAAGATTGCATAAGAAACATGTGGCGCGTGCCTTCTCGACATTCGCCAAAACACGGACGTATTGAAGAGTTGCCCCTGCGCCACATCTCCACAACTTTCCCATCTCCACCTTGAAGCCGCATTGGGAAGTGCCAATGTGTCAACACGAACCCTTACATGATATCCCCTGCAGTGGAACTGCCGCGACGATCACCAGAGGTCCGAGTCGACGAGATTTGGCTGCGCTGCATCGAATTGGACGTTGGCGAAAAGATAGGCGGATGTCAAAGCGTGATGTCCCGATGTTCATCATTGGTGCATTTCTACGGCTATTGTGGTCGAATGACTATTTTTGGTGAGGTCGGGAACTGCCAGCACCTTGCGCCGAATGGTCCACGACACGCCTCTCCTAAGAATCCACTTACATTTGACCATCCATGGAGAATTATGCATCTTCGCCTGCGACACGATGCGGAACCGAGATAACAATGGTCTAGCCACCGAGTCTGCCCTGCCCTGCATCTGCATTGAGCACGCTCATTGCTGACATCTTAAGACTGCTCTTATTTGGCTAGAATACTCCAGGGTATCAGGCCATGGCTTGAGCGCAACGCTTCCACCGCTCTTTCGTCTTGACTGACCATATTATCACTCAGGCATATTGGTCACTCTTTCCTGCTTTGCTGGATACATTGAAATCAGATTTGATGAGAAGGTTCCCGCTGTAAATCAATGCTTCGAACGCAATGAGTCTCTTAGCATAGGAGCGACTCGGATTGCACGTACGTTCCGATGAGCGGATGAGTGAGTGAGTGAGTGAGTGAGTGAGTGAGATACGGGGCTGTTCAGTCCTCATGGAACACGATATCGTTGACTACAGTGCTTGCTATCCCGACAACATGTTTCATTTTCTGCCAGCTAAGTTACGATAAATTGCCATCACGAAGTTGCGACCTGATGTAGCTCCGTAAAACGAGCCTCGCTACATTGCTGCATAATGCATACAGCGGGAGATCAAACGGCATGGGCATGAATGGAGCCAGAGAAGCGGGACGAGGGAAATTAGTACTTGTAAATGGAGCTGTCAGGCCTTGGTGCTTGAGACAGTCACGTCACCAGCTTGATAGATAGTTGGAATCGAAGTGTATGTTGTGAAAAATAAACACTTCTTTATAATGGGAATGTTCGGAAGCAAGACAGTAGAACCTTTATTTTGGTGAAATAAAATCTCGATGGCAGTGTTTGCACAGTCAATAGACATAGACCTAACAGTACAATCTCGATTCAGTTTGGACAGTTTGATTTGATTCTCATCAACCGAAAGAACGCGAGAGACTCTGCAAAGTGCAAGCAAATAACACTCAGCCCAAACGATCACTAGGCTCTCATCACTGGTGTACGACTGATGAGAGCTACATTTCCTTGACACCATGTTTACTATTTCCATCTTCGTACTTGACCTCTCCTCAGCAGCTCTGAACATTGAGTTCCGGAAAACGTTCTATATTCTGAAGTACGTAACATACCCTGAAGTTATTAGAACAAGGTCCCACTTGTAGTATGACTACTAGTGAGAACCGAGCAGGAGGGGGAAGAGGCGGGGTGGCTGCAACGTGTTGTATTGACTATCGTGTTGAGTGTCCCCAACTCAGGTTGTTATGGTGGATGCTATTGCCCACTGGGCAGTGCCTGCCACACCAGCACATCACGTGACTCTCAAGCACCTTCTACCCTGGACTGAACCTAGATATTCTCAACAAAAGTGACATATAAAAATGCTTAATTAGCCAATTTACTATGCTCTTTATTCTTCTCACCTCTGACTACAAGTCAGCCTCTTGTCGTTATCTAAATACTTACCGCTTCCAATTCATTTTTCCTCAGTGCTATACCTATCCAACGGCGCAAATGAATTGCACATATTCCCGCGCCCTAATATGCGTGCAAAAAAACATAGTAAGGGCAAGACTTATATATATCTAAGACCATTGCGGAGATCGATAGTGCTACGGCAAACCTACGAGTAAGAGTAGACTAGTGTATGACATACATATTGTGTAATTCTTGACAAGTTTGGACAATTTGACTAGAGCGAGCAGAAAATTGGTGCCGCACCGAGATGGCGCTTCTGCGTTAGAGAATACAGACTTGGTATATGCATTGGATATTTTAGGAATTCACAATGATTATTCAGGGCCCACGCACATTGCATGTTACTGCGAGATGGTATGCAAAGAAGAAACAATCTCATTTGGCCTTTCAATAAGGCAGAGTACACAGCTAATAACGTAGTCTTGAAAAAAACGTCAAGTCGGCGAACGTAAGCAAAAGAACAGGCAACCAGAACTTGGATGTGAGCGTGTACATTGTTGATAATTTTGTTTTGAACTTTCTACCAGCTTACAGAAGGCCACAGTAGTGTCAATATTGCATCTACAAGTCTTGCAACCGCCATCTAATCTTCTGTCAAATCACCATATTCCCATTGGCCCCTTCGCTCCTCTTTGGCAACGTCCTGCTTTTTAGTGAGCGCGGCCAAGATGTCGCCTGCACTTCGTTCCCAAGCCTTCAACTTTTTCGGCACCATTGCCAGACCCTCATCGATCACATCTGCGTTGATACTGTCTGTCGCAGGGTTCTTGCTGGACTTGGGGTCGAACAGGGTGACGTAAAGTGTACCGTCCTTGTCCATTTGGTCGACGTTAGCGACAAGCTGGCGGTCGGCGGTTTCTTGCGAGATGAAGTTGACTGCATCGGCGAGGTACTCCGGGTTTTGGGGCAGCTGAATGAAGGCGAGTTGTGCTTCTTGTGCCTGCGGCTTCAACTTGGATGGCAGGAATTCGGTCTGCGATAGTGGGCGGAGTCTGGACCATGGGATCAGTTCCGAGTTGCCATAGTCGACATAGACGACCTCGGCCTTCTTCGCCTCACGGTCATTGCGTCGGATGCGCGCGCGGTACCATTGGTCATCTGCAGTGAACTTGGCGGCCACAAACTCGCCAGCCTTGGGGTTGGTCAAACCTGCTGAGTTGGCAGGGTTCAGGTGGAACTTGGCAAAGGCACTCATGAGCGAAGTCAGCGCTGATGTTCCGCTGCCAATCTCCTGGAACTTAATCCTGCCGGACTCTTCCACATGCGTAATAATGACATCGCGGTAGTCCTTTCGCCGTGAAGCTGCGGCGTCGCTGTTGGATGTTGCTGGGGCAGCAGCAGTGGTGTCCTCGACATCCTCCTCCTGCGATGGGTCGTAGTCGTGCCACAGACCTCTTCGTGCATCCTTGGCCTTCTGCTCCGCAGCGAAGAGCTCATTTGCATTGCCTGCCTTCTCGGCAGAATAGGCGTGTACAGAAGCCAGACCCTCTTCGACCAGAGTCTTGGCAAAGTTCTCGCGGTTGATATACAGGGTACCGATGAAGCCACCGACCTTGTCGCAGTCCTCGACATCGATCTCCACGTCGCGCTGTTGGCATCGCCGGTTGGCGAATTCATGTGCCTCTTTACCAAATGGCTCACCCTTGTCGGTGTCGTTTCTCGCTGATCGTGGTGCGCGGATGCCGGACAAGACGAAGGTGAGCTTGGCGTTCTCGCGAGGTACAAGGACGGTGAAACGCGATGCTGACTTGACAAAGTCGACGACCGCAGGTACTTTGCGTTGTCTCGACAGGAGCGTAAGCTGACGCTTGGCCTTTTCGAGAGACTCCGAGTAGTCGACGTATTGTTTGGCAGAGGGACCTTTTGGTGACCAGAGACCCTTTTGCTCTTCTTGCGCGGCTTGCTCAGCGAGCAGAAGGTCGTCGTAGATTGGGCTGCGGTCGGTGTCGTCCTGGCGATGGCGGATGACTGTGGCCATGCCGCTCTCGACGAGCATGAGTCCAACGTTCTTGTTCTGGAAAGTAACGGTGGCCATCTCGCGCTCATCGTAGCCTTCGGTCGCGGGGCGCTTGCCGTCGACGTGGAACTTGACGTGCTTGCCGATAAGCTTCTTGCGGAGGAACTCCTTGGCCTCGGGCACCCATGGCGACTGCTTGGGGTCGGTGGGCTTGGGCTGGCGGACGCTGCTAAGGTTGATGCGCTTCTCGACGCCAGCTTTGTTGCGCAGAAACAAGGTATCGGCGCTCTGGATTCTGCTGACGACAGCCTCGTGCTCGCCCGCTGCTTTGGCCTTGGGCGCGACATGGCCCTGGTAGACACCAACACGGGCATCCTTTGCGGCCTTCTCTGCTGCCCTCAGCACGCCCATTTGCTGACCCAAGAGTGTCGTGTGGTGGTCGGTGCATTTTGCTAGGCCGGCCTTGAGGACGAAGGGGGTGATGCTGCCCTGCGTAGGATGCTTGACGTCTGCCACGATCTGGCCATTGGGTGTCGTGCCCAGGACGTTGACGGTAGCGGTGCGCTGCAACAGGCGCGTCTCCACGAACTGCTGGGCCTCGTCGCCAAATGCCTCAGCGGGCTGCACCTTCCCGTCGGACGGGTTCGTCCGCTGCGTGGCGGGCGCGCGGATGCCGGCGAGGAGAACCATGGTCTGCACGTGCTCGGTGGGCGACAGCAGGAAGCGCACAATGAGACGGTCTCCTGCAAGCACCTTCTCGACAATGGCGTCGATGTCGCGGCCCTTGTGCTCGTCGACCCATTTCTGTGCGTCGCTCAGCTCGGAGATGGAGTTGATGCGGCTGCTGGACTCCGCCCACAGGCCCTTGGAGTCGGCCCTCGCGCGAGCCTCAACCACCTGTAGCCGTTCCAGCAGCTGTGCGGCCTCCTCTGAGTCTTCCTTCCTACCGGCGTCGTCTCGCAGCTTGAGCCAGCCCTCTGCGACGGCGGTTTCGGGAAGGAGCACGCGGTTTGGTAGTACAATCAGGCCATACTCGCGATTGGCACCCGTCGGGATCTTGTAGAGCACCTGGAAGCGCACGACCTTGCCCACGAGCAGCTTGCGCAGGTAGTCGCGTGACTCGAATGCAAAAGGCTCGTCGCCCTCACGCTTCAATCGCGGGGCAGACACAAACGCCAGGCTCAGTGTGCGCTCCTGTTTCGGATTGTTGATGTTGTGCAAGATGACCGTGTCGCCAGAGAGGACGCTCTTGACCTTCGCTTCGAATGTAGAGGCAGCCATGGTGGGCGGTCGGATCGGGTCTCGTGCACGTGGGAGCTATACACAACGGGAGCTGTCGGATTAGCTACACTGTGTCCACAAGAGCTCCAAGTCTGCGTGCGCGGCCTTTGTCAAACTTACCTCGTCAAAATGGGGAGAAACCAAAAGATAAGGAGCAAGAAGATGCAATTGATGCTCCAGAAAGCGATGAATTGGAGAAATCGTTCGTCTGAGAGGCAACGTGGAGCTCAGCTTAGCTCGAAGGTAGGAAATCTCGCCTCGCCGCTCCTCAGGGTCCGTTGTGGGGTCGTTCCTTCCTTAGCCGCCAGGCGAAGCTAGACGTCACCACCCTTGCTCTTGCTTTTGCTCTCTCACTTGCCCTCACAACTCGCAGGCAATATCATGCAATTATCTCACAAGGAAAGAATGGTCATGTGTGCTGATACGATGGCTATGATTCACTTGAGGTGGCTTATCGTTGCTTAGAGACAAGTAGGCTTTATCGTCACCAAAACTTAGTCCAGGGGATCACGGTACACAGTATCCTAGAAAGTTGACTGCACCATATTGATTATCACTAGCAATGCACACGTGACACAAATGTAACCGTTCAAAAAAGTGGTGCTTCAAATTAACCATAATCTAGTATATACAACGAACGCTCAATCGTATCGCAAAACACCACCAACGCCCTAACTCTAATTCTACAACAGGGTATAGTGTAAATCATGAAGATTCCATGACGACCAACGTAAGGAAAAAATGAACAACGAAAAGAGATCTATGGAGAAGGAGATGAGAAAAGAAACCAAAAGTCTATCCCTACCGATCAAACAATGCAAACAAAATCAGCACGAGAAGATGGAGCAGTCCGCCCTTAATGCGCCTAAGAGAAGGATAAGGTCAACGAGAATAAAGAAAAAAGCATCGCAAACAACAGACCAGACAGCTCCCAACACCAAAATGCAGAAAGAAACACGCACAGAACCAACCATCCAACCAACATCTTCCAAAACGAGCTAATTAATGAACCCACACTCCCCACACTGGTTCCAATGCACCGCAGAATTGATAGCTCCACAATTTGAACACTCCCAAATCCCCTCGGCTGGCTGGCCAGCACCACCGAGAGTGTTCATCGACATGCTACACAGGCTCGAATTCGCTGGCATGGGAGCGCCACATATGGGACACTGCATGTCGTGCCAGTCTGGGTTATCGGCGCCGCATTCAAAGCAGTGCCAGAGGTCGTAGCCGTCGTTCATAGCGCTGTGCTGAAAGCCATGTGACGAGCGATGATCGGCCTGATACGCATGGTGGAAATGTGTAGACTGCGAATGTTCGCTTGGGCAACTAGAGTAGCTGCCTTGATAGTGACCGCACGATAGACAGTGCTGCTCTGAGTCCGCAGTGATGTTCGTAGCTTGACAGTTCGCGCAGATCCAAGCACCATTGCGAGTAGGCGCAGGGTTTGATCGTGCCATTGTCGGGTGTCGATGATGTTGCGTTGGCGTGATGAGCAGGAGCCGATTGCCGCTTGGATGGCAAGGTCGCTGAGTTGAGCGGCCTTTGATATGACGGGGAAGAACTTGGAGTTACTTGATGTCACTGAAAAAGTGTGCTAGAGGGCTTAGAGAGATATGTTTGGAAAATATGTGTATTTGGAGAGATGTTTCTTTGGATAATTGGAGATGTTCGAACTGTGCTTGAGGAGTAAGGTGTTCTTGCGAGCTGTGTACTGATAAAATTTAAAGCAAGAGAACCATGGCCCCCTTATACCAGAGTATT
Organism: Parastagonospora avenae f. sp. tritici 18332-5; assembly: GCA_022559985.1. Taxonomy (NCBI): domain Eukaryota; kingdom Fungi; phylum Ascomycota; class Dothideomycetes; order Pleosporales; family Phaeosphaeriaceae; genus Parastagonospora; species Parastagonospora avenae. The sequence goes on from JAFJTR010000075.1 coordinate 92,110, forward strand.
TGAGAAGTGAGGCCGTGGAGGGACGACGAAACGCACCCCAAACCTTGCATCGTGGTAAGGGCACGGAGTCGATTTACTTACTAGCCAGGGGGCGTACATAGTATGGCCCTACAGAATATCGTGGAACCAAGTCCCTTCGGCGACACCGTACAACCAGAGGAGATATGACGGTCGCCGCAAAGGTAGTAGCTGCTTCATGCTGTGACGTGTAAGAGACGCCCATGCTAACAGAGAGGGACCTAGGTATAGCATGCACCCATCGTAGCATCCTGACGGTTTACCAACTCCTAGTGCAGGTGATGTCGTCGAAAGGCCCGGCATGCACAGCCGAGCATGCCAGCCCTATAGCATTCCAGACGCCTCGCTCAACGGCGTAGCAGAAAGCTTGTTCAAGCTTCACTCTCTGAATGGTTCTTCCGCATGGGCTGTTTAACGTGGCAGTGCGCACTGCGATACCCGCACGTGGGCGTGGTCACGACTCTGGTCAGATTGCATATGCATCTTAATGCAAGAGTGTAGCCAACCAGTCCGAGCCTAGGCACTGCTTTCAGAACATCGACTTGTATCTTGCATATGCCCTGCTATCCCAGTGAGCATTGATCAGCCATCGTGTGCTCGTAAGATCCCCAAGCTCTTCATACCACCATTGATTACCGCGTAGCAGACCGATTGAGCACCGTATACTGCCTTCTTCGGTCAATTCCTCGGAGAGCTTTTCTCAAATGTATGTGGTTCCAGCCGCTATTCTCCTGTAATATAGTGTCACGGTGCACGCCGGAAGGGCGAGGATGGATGCGACGACCCGCAGGTCTCGTTGCCTTGTACCATTAAGGCTCACCGTCAGTATGTGGTAAGGCTGGCTTTGGTCAGGCAATAATGTCTCCGCATTAGGGAAGAAAGCGGTGGGCGCAGCGTTGCCTCATATCTGCAGAGAAAGGGCGTCTTATGGTGTCAGACGCCCATGTGTACGAGGCTCTTGTGACCTATGAAGGACCTCAATTAGACCGAGAAGTCTGAACCACGGTGACATAGCCGGGCTGTACGTATGTGACGCAAGAGCTACTGCCCCAAAGGTGACGTCGAGACGAGATGTGGTGGGGATGAAGGAAGAGTGACAGGCGAAGTGATGTGGAGAAGGCGCAACGTCTCGGACGGACACCCTCCGCGGGCACGTTGCCGAGCACTCACGGCAAGAACGGCACCGCGCCAACAACAGCGAGGCTTTGCATGCTGCTTGACCGAGTTTTGGCTTTTGTACAAGAGATTCATCAAGAGATTGACGACCGGGTCGTTAAGCTTAGTGTGAAGACTGTTTTGACGTCGCTTTCTCATGTTCAACGCGCCTGCTCCGCCTTCAGCATCAACATTGCCCGATTAGTAAATTTTCTTGGCATTAGTCTCGCGGGCTTATGACGGTCTGACCTCGGAGAGGACCAGGTTACGTGCTTTTAGTGCGGCGGGACGGGGAATGACAAGGGCAACTTTATCGAAAAGTGTGTCACAGATAGCAGAAAGTTGTCACATCCAAATTATCTCGAGATATCTCCAAAATAAGATCACTGTCATTGACTCGTTGCTTCGTATTACAGCCACAGGGTAGTAGCTAGATCCGTCGCAGACTGATTTCTTCGTGGAACGTCTTGACCAAAATATAGGACCAGATCCGAACGAACGCGCACTTGCTTAGAATAGCCAAGCGACAAAGTTCTTGTAGAACCAGCCTTTCCTGTCGCCGTTGGCCTTCTTTTGGGCTTCGTGGGCCACGAAAGCCTCCTCTTCACGATCGATCTCATCCTTGCCCGTGTAAAAGTCGGCTTCGTGGGGCTTGACCATCTTGGATTTCATGGTGAACTTGTAACCGAAGATGCAAATCAGGTAGATTGGAATGCCCTATAACGCGCATTAGAGATACATTTGCGATGAATAGCATGGGTAGACTTACGAGGTAACCGGTAATGAAGTTCTTGTAGTCGAAGGCGCCGTACTTGCCCTTGGTGAAAACGGGGAAATTCTTGGTCAAGGCAATCAAGCAGCAGAAGAAGAGGGCAATGTACGATCCAATGAGGCCAAAGGGAGCGACGTATGCCATCTGATCCTTGGTGATACCCTGCGCATTGCGCGCACGTATGAAGAAGATGTGCGACACCAGGAGTGAAATCCAAGACAGCAGACCAAAGATGGTGGTCAGATTGACAAAGTAGCCGAAAACAATCTTCGCATCATCGGCAGCGTTCATGAACGCTGTGCAGCAGAAAAGTGCTGACAGCGCCAGAGCAGGGACGGGAACACCGCGCTTGTCAGTCCAGCGGAAGATCTTGGGAGCATGACCTTGCTCAGCCAGACCGTAGAGGGTACGAGAAGCGATGTACAAGTCAGAGTTTGACGCGCTGAAGGTGAAAAGCAGGATACAAGCGTTGAGGAGACCGGGCAAATGTCTGATGCCAGCAAGCTTAATAGCAACCACAAATGGTGACGCGGCAGCTTTAGCACTGGCTGTATTGGCGAAAGCAAGCTCCCTGGAATTGTACGGAACGAGCATGCCCAGGAAAAAGACAGCCAAGCAGTAGAAGAACAGAATCCGATAGAAGGTGAGCTTGATAGCACGGGGAATCGTTTTGCGAGGGTTCTGTGCCTCTCCAACGGTGACACCAATCAGCTCTGTACCGAGATAGGCGAAAACTGCATTGACCAGGGAAGCCCAGAAACCGTAGAATTTGCCGGCACTTCCGGTATCTATGTATTCTCTGAAGGCACCTGGGTTCTTGTAGTACTTGAAACCAGTTGCGGGACCGGGACCGGCACCGACCGCGAGAAGAAATGACAGGAGGATGACACCGACCTGGTTTTACTATTAGCTAGGAGAGAAAATGTGAGAGAAAAGCTGTCGCTTACAATGGTGACGACCTTGATGGAACTCAGCCAAAACTCGAGCTCACCAAAGAATTTGATACCAAAGTAGTTGATGGCGATAATCACGACCAGAAAGACGGCGACCCACACACCAGGATTGACTTCTTGGTCGGATTTCCATTCCTGCAAAATCAAGGCAGTCGCTGTGAGCTGATTTGGCGTAGTAATGATGTATTTACACCAATAAGTCCAGCCGAGAGCAAATCCAAGAGCAGGGTCGCAGAAGCGGGTAGCGTAGCCAGCAAAACCAGAAGAGTGAGGGATCCATGCAGCCATTTCACCGAGAGCCGTCATAACGACGTAAACAAGAAGACCAACGGAAGTGTAAGCGATGAGAATCGAACCAGGACTGTGAAATGTTAGCCCGGGATATTGCATCAGCGCTGTCTGCGAACCTACCCTGACTGAGCAAGAGCCTTTCCTGTACCGATAATGAGACCAGTGCCAATGGCGCCACCAATGGCGATCATAGTAATGTGACGCGATTTGAGTCCACGGTGCAGATGCGAGTGGTCGCCATGAACCGCGACGCCATTGTTGTCGGTGTTGAAAGCTGGAGTCTCTCCGGTTCCAATGACGGCACCCTTGGGTTCGCTTTTGTAGCCGTACTCGGGATCTGAAGAGTGAGGGCTCACGCCGTCGGAAGACGACGATGTCCTCTGGTTCCTGTTCCAAATGGCCATTGTGAGTGGAAGTCAAGTTTCAAAGTGGCCGAATCGGCTTTTGGACTGAGCGGTTTGCAATGTCGGAAGTCACCGCACAAATGTGAAGCGGGGCCCGGGCAGCCTTGAAGTAACCTTGTCAAGGAAAGGTCCCTCTAAGTAGGTGAACAGCTGGAAATGCCAAAGCAACGAGAAAGCCTTGGGGGTCGGCGTAGTACGACAGGTGACGGGATGTTATACGGTTGAGGCTGTGGGGAGGACAGGGCAAGTGCCAGGCTGATAACGGCAGCGCGCAAAAAAGCTAGAGGGCGCCGGGAGATGGCGTGGTAACCCAAGGCGGCCAAGATGATAATCCAAGTGGAAGGATGCCCGTGGAGCGGCCGGTGACAACTCTCTCTCTCTCGCGATATCAAGTGCGCCGGGGTTCTAGAGCTTTATGTACAGCTCCAAACGCCTGGTCCAACCCAATTCACCAGCTCCCCGCCGTGAGACGGACAAACGACCTCCCTCATACGGATAGGCTAGTGGCGCCTGCGCTGCCATCACAGCTTGGCGAAGTCATAGCGGAGAAATACCAAGCATTCTCCCCTACCACGATTCGCTCGCGGCATAGACGATTGATAAGAAGCTGTTGGACGGTTGCAGAGCCCGACGAAAAGCGAAGGGACCGTTGCGGCCGGTCACGCCTCCAGCGCGGCGCGTCCAACAGGCACTGCAACACGGAGGGCGCCTTGCATCTGCCTTGTCACTACGGCAGACAGACTGAGTAGCACCGAGGCTGCCAGGTGTGTGTACGAAGGTAGTCTGCTGCTGAGGGCGCAAAGAGGGAGGCATGCAAAGTCAAATGAAGAATACGGCGTCCCATGCCACAACCCTGGAGCGCTGGAGAGCAGCGAAGGCCGTGTCCCCGCTTCGCGTGCTAAGCCGCACCCCAAGGGTTGGCAGGTGCTGACGGGCTGCTTGACTCGATTTGGAAAGGACGCGGGCTCGGCCCAATCAGCGGCCGGCGCATGTATTGCCACGCTGGGGTGGTGCGCGAGCGAATATCGTCGACACCGAATCCGCGGGGTTTTCTATATCGCGTGCTCCCTTGCGATGCCCACACCAGCCAAGCCCGTGGGTCGGAAACAACGCGTGTCCGTTGCGGCAGTCCTCAAGCTGGTGCCGATCTGGTCCTGGACGCTGTTTGTCGCAGCAATGCCGGCATCTCCCTGGTCACGATAGAGCGCGCTAGAACACCGCTCGAATGACTTTCGGATGCAGGTTACTACTGTGCAGCATGCGCACGCTATGGATCCCGTTCGGTATCGGATCCGAGCATTTGGCACAGGCCCCTTATGCTCTCCAGTCCTTATCTCTCTGCCCCGCCACAGAATCTGACGAGTGCCGCTCGAGGCTCCACAAGGCACTTGGTTCATGCATCATCATTGATCCGAGTCAGTCGCGGATGAGGTGCCATTAGACGCCATGCAGCAACGACCTATGATAGTTGCGCCAAAATGGACCTTCAACTTGAAACTCCACGTTATCACTTCACTTCACTTTACCTGCCCCTAACAACATAACTATCGTCCAATGTGACCCCACCAAGCACATGAATCAGCCCCTCATCATACTCCGGCTGCACGTCCCTCCCCTCCTCATCCAAGTTGCCCAAGTAGTTCGTAATGTCCCTCCCATCGAACTCCCTTACCTCAAACCCATTCCCCAAAAACTCAAACATGTTGTCGCCCCAATACTTAATCTCATAATCTTCATATCTCGGCGCCTCCATAATCTTGAGGAAATGCAACCGCGAGCCCGGCCAGATAGCCGCCTGCCCGTCCGTCTTGCCTTGCTTGAACCACGACCGACACGGGCTCGTCCACGCTGTGCGCTGCAGGAATAAATCGGCGTGTTGGCGGAATTGCTGGCTCGGACGCAGTTTAGGAGTAAGGGACTTGATGTCTTCGACCTGGCATTTCGTGATGGCTTGGAATATGTAGCGCGTCCATTGCTCGATTAACGGCATGAAGGAGCCGTGGCCCAGGGGCCCGTACGGTCCGCAGAAGGAGAAGGTGTTGGGAAAGGTGGGGATGCCAACGCTGAGGTACGAGGTAACACCGTCGGAAGCGGACCAGAGATCGCCAAGGTCAGTGTCGTGCGCGATGAATGGGAACCGGGGCAGCCAGGAAGTGTCAAAGCCCGTCGCACATATTATCACATCTACGTCGTGATGTATGCCTTCGTGATCCACGAAGCCTGTTGGGGTGATGGAGCCAATGTGATCAGTGAAAATGGTTGTATCCTCAGCCACAAGGGCTTCTATATGCGGAGTAGTAAATTAGTGTATGTCTCATATGCATTTCGTACATATAGTTTACTTACCGAGATAGCCTGGTGCGGGCGTCGGTCGTCGACAGCCAGGATTGAAATTCTTTGGAATCATCTTCTCTGTGAGACGAGGGTCGTCGTTCAGTTTCTTGCGCATTTCGCCGTCGGCGTAGTCGCGTGCTAAGCGGGCCTCATCGCTGCCCTTGATGATGAACTTAAACCGCTGATTGAGTTCATTCTCAATTTGCTTCCGGTACTCTAGGTATTTCTTAGGGTTCTTTTCGAGATAATTGAGCTGCTCGTCGCTGTCTGCACATGTGTCAGCCTGAGGACGGCCTCTCACAAGCTACGCTTACATTGAAAGTTGGCCCCGTTCTTTCCAGCCCAGGTTTGCGCAAAGCCTGCCGTGATCCATATTGGAGACCTGATCCAGTGGTAGAGATGTTGGACTTTCTGTTGAATCGCTGCAACGATCTGGACACCAGAGCTCCCTGCGCCGATGACCGCGACGCGTTTGTTGCTCAGATCATAGCCTTCTTCGTAGTGTGCAGAGTGCATTAGCTTGCCTTTGAAATCATGCAAGCCAGGAATGTCCGGCCTAGAGGGGCGGAGGCATGAAGTTAGCAATCTCGTCTGTATAGCTGCATTGTGCAGGTCATGTACCATTTCCAGTTATTTAACACCCCACCGGCATTGATGAAGAATTCCGCACTGTCTTCAGCTACCTCGTCGGTCTCCATATTTCGGATCTGACACCGCCAGACGCCAGCTGCATCGTCCCACTTGACATGCTCAATGCGATGTCGAAGCTTAACATACTTGGTGATGAAATTGTTTTCGCGTTCGATGTACTTCAAATACTCCCAGATCTCGGGAGCATAAGAGTAGTAATGTGACCACAGCTTGATCTTCCACGAGAATTGGTAGTTGACGGACGGTATGTCGCACGCACAGCCAGGGTACCTGTTTTCTAGCCACGTTCCCCCTATGTCAGCATTCTTCTCGTAGCACACGATGTCGAGGTTATCCATCTCTTCTTCAGCCTTCTTGAAAAAATTCAGCGACGATGCACCAGCACCCATGAGAATGACCTTGACTTTTCGCTTCGTCCCCATTGGCTGCTCTTTGATCCGGTAGCCATGTTGGTCGGTTTCTGGTGGCAGTTGATCGCGAAGCTGTACATTGTCATCTGCAGCAGTTCCCTGGGTGGCATATAGAGACGTTAGGGGATCTGACTGAATAGACATGTTAGATCTTTTGACAAGACTGGAGATGAGAAGATAAGTGATTGCAATATCCAAGACGGAAACTTATGTCAGGAGTCATGTCAAAGCTGACGGCAGTAGACAGGTGCACTGATTCTTATGTCAAATATCAAGTCTGTCAGACCTCGGAAATAAAGATGGAAACGCGGAGTGCAGGACAGCTAGACGCGACCCTGAGAGCCAGCAATGCGGGGTATCTACGCCTACGAAGTGCCTCATGTCGCAACAGAGAGTGTGTGTCGATTCCTACCAAAGTACTGGATATTCGATGTCGGCACATGGATGGAACTGCCCACGCGAGATATTGTACACACCTACGGCGGAAAGCAGTCATGGTGCCTGACGCTATAAACAGGGCCTTGACTTCGCAATCGGAGCCTAGCAATACTCTGTATATCTTCGGGCCATTGTATACCCTTGTTGGTTTCCGTCGTAGTTGACAACCTGCATGTGCTGTACGAACTTGGTCCTCGCCGTCACCATGTCGTGATGACGTCGCCGCACTCAAGGTCGATGTTACAAAAGCAGGTGCTCGTTCAGCAATAGATCTGGGGGCGAAGCAGAACACTGGAAAGCTGTCTCTGGTTGATGCCAGAGGCAATGATGGAAGACGTTGGTGCCCGATCAGTGGTGGTTGGAGGCTGAAGCTGGGGGTGCAGGACACTCCCGTTGGACAGGTGCACAGCCAACGACGCGAATCAGGCAATCGCGAGGCATCGGAACTCATATGGTGCATGTACATACGTAGCCGCGTAGGCGAAGCTGGTGGACGCCCGGAAGATGGATAGATGCTTTGAAGTTTGGCGACGGGTGAGGCTTGCTCACGCGCAGGGCACTGCTCTCCCGAAGCCGCGACTCTTGGCTCAGCTCAGCTCAGCACCACCTGAACATGGAATGTTTTCATTAACGCATTGCCAACGCAAGCTCTCGACAGGCAAACCACGCTCTGCTGCCCCTCCCCTCCCCCCCCCAGCGCCTTGACAAATACAACCACGACCCCGCAGGTCATCGCAGTGCAGTGCCACCCTCGACGGCCCCGCGCTTTGTATACCCAAGACTTATTTGACGATTCGCTTGCGACCTGCCCAAGCACCCCCCAGGACGGTGACGGCTCTTGCGGCTAACCACCACCACACCTCGATCTCGCGGGCGCATTTGGGCGCGCAACGTCTTCGGCCACCGCGTCTCTCCCATCTGTTCTGTGCCTGTCGCGCCGGGCTGTATCGCAAAGTAGTCCCCCGGCCCAGCTTCGCGCCCCGGTCATGGTGCCCGCGCAACCTCAAGTAGCCTCGTGAATGACGACCCCGAACGCAATTGCCAGTCCACGTGCTTCCGGATAGCTGCCCGCCAGAAGACGGCACCATGTCGTACTACGGCAACGGACAGAACTACTACAACCCCAACATACCCCACAGCAACGGCGGTGCGCCAAACCAGTACCAGGACCCGTACCACCACCGAGCGTCCAGCACCGACGGCGGAGACCAGATGAACGGGGGAACTGCGGGCTATGGGCACGCTCCTGTGCGCCGCGACAGCTATGCGCAGCGCCAGGCCGACGAGCTGTTCATAGGCGGCTCCAGCGCCAGCTCCCCGCAGGCCGCCCAGGGACCGACGTCGCCCACAGCGAGCGGGTACAACGGTGGCTACACGTACCCGGCGCAGCAGCAGCAGCAGCAGTACAATCCCCAAAACTATGGCTCCTCCACCGTCGCGCTTCCCAATCCTCAGCACTACGGCGGCATCAACAGGACATTCGCCGCTCCCGCATCTGCAGCCCCCCAGCCATACAACCCAGCCGCGTATGTGGACAATGGCCTGAACCGGATCAACACAATCAGCCACCCCTATGGCTTCTCTCCCACGTCGCCCACCGCCAACTACCCCTCGCCCGCGCAGTATCAGCAGTCGTCGTTTGGGAGGACGAACTTGGTGGCAGGGAGAGCCTCGGCTTACACAGCCCCTGCTCCTCCGCCTCTCCCCGTGCCCCCTGGAAGCGCGCCTCTGCCATCCGAGGACTGGAGCAGCTATCCAGTCCGCCACCCTTCCAGTGCCTCATCTCAGGGCTACTACCCCCCGGGCTCATCTCATGCCCCACTCCCCTCGCCTCCAGCTTATGACAACGGCTATGGCTCGCAACAGCGCATCGACAGATTCTCCTCCATCTCTAGCCACCACTCGAACCCGCTCCCACCCACACCCGAAGTCCCCCCTCATGGCTCGCCCCAGCGGACAGGGACCGTCTCGTCGCGCCCATTGCCTCCCCCACCACCGCACGAATCCGACAGCGACGAATACTTTGCGCAGCCAAACGGTGGCCAATACAACAATCAGGACGCACTATATGACGATATCTTGGGTTTGACTACCGGGGGTGGCACGACAAGTCCCTCAGTCCAGGCGCAGCACGCAAATGGCCAACACTACGGGGACGCCAACAGGCATGGCTCGGGCCGTAACGGCGACCATATGAACGGTGACCACCTCTCCCCCGAATACGCAAGCGACGATAGCGATGTTGAGGCGGCTGCGGGTCTGGCTGCATTGCGCATGGCTGAAGAACAAGAGGCGGAGGATGAGGCTCGCAGACAAAGCGGAGGGACTGGTCTTTTCAGCAGCTATGCGACCCTGCAGTCTCCCCAGATACCCGCGAGTCCGGGTCGACATCACACTGGAAGTGCAAGCGACAGCGATTACGTTGGAGCTGGTGTGGATGTTAGCATGTTTGGAGGCATGCCCTCCTTTGGATACGGAGGTAGCCCCAATCAGCTCGCGTCGGGAGCAAGTCATCCTACAACAACATCTGGATCACAACGAAGATCAGAGCCCAGCGAAGATTACGATTCGATGCACCCCTTTCCTCCCACATTATCGTCCAACGTACGCGTTGACACCTTTGGAACTGGTGGCCTGCAGGAGCCAAGCGCGCGGCGGCGGAGTTACGATGAAGGTGATGAGATGACTTTGACTGACAATGCATCCATCATGTCGGGCACTACGCTAGGCGGGCCATCGGCAGTTATGCCGGGCGAGCCTCCTGACATGTTCTATCATCCTGGCATGTCCAATCGCCCTCTGCCTCCTCCTCCAGTAAATACCAACACCGACCGAGGGCGCTTGAACCACCAAAGCACCAATTCTGCAGGATCCGGATCATACGAATATTGGCGGAACGCCCCCACGGCCCGTGACACGTATCCTGTGAATCCTAATGCTATGGGAATGACATCACCTACCGGTGCAACAGTGCCACGTTCTATCTCCTTGTTACAGCACAGCAATGTTTCACAGGCAAACCCGCTTCCACGGTCAAAGACTGATGCGGAACAAGGACACCGTTCACGTCAAGTCCAAGCTGCTAATCGAAATACCTTTTACGGTGGCAACATTGACAGCGATGGCAACACATTGACCCCAGGAAGCGCGGATGCTGTGGCCATCGATCTGCCCACGATTCCAGCTGGGAAGCGCTTCAATCCTGCGAAACTGTCTACCAACGATTTCAAGAAGTGTGCCGAACCGTGGGCACTCAGTTCCATCATCTATTGGCTCAAGACGATGACCGAGGGTGAGAATGACTTAAAGGAAGGCCCCATTCAGGAAGGTCTCATTGCGTTGTTCACACACAAGGTCCCAACGATGAACATTGCAGACGCTGAAACTCTGAGCAGTCGAGTCGTTGCAGATATGCTCAAGTCGGGTACGCTAGTGCACGAGGAAGAATGGCTGAAATTCTCTGGCGTGAGCATGACTGGTGTCATATTCCAGCTTACGGGGGCCGGTTGCTATGCTCCCATGCTTCACACGCACTCATCACCCGGTCGATGCTACTCGTATCACTGTCAGAGGACTTTGAAGAAAATTGACCTACACTCTCCCGCCGCGGCTGCAGCTTCCGAAGACTGGGCTACGTTCCACAGAGTGAAGAAGGAAGACATCGAAGGAATCAACAAGAAGGAAATCGAACGCCAGAATATCCTTCACGAGATTGTGCAAGGAGAAGACAAGTATCTCGAACGACTTGATGTTCTGCGAGGGCTATATCGGGATCGTTTGGTTGCATCACAACCCCCGGTCGTTCCACCCAAGAAACTTGACAGATTTATTCGCGATGTCTTTGGCAAGGTTGACGCTGTCAGAAAAGCAAACGAGGATCACCTTCTGCCACAGATAAAGTACAGACAGCAAGAACAGGGCCCTTGGATCACCGGCTTCAGTGACATCTTCCGTGAATGGATACGGAAAGCCAAACATGCATATATTGAGTATGCTGCGTCGTTTCCATATGCCACCTTCCTCGTGCGCCAGGAAGCAAACAAGAATATGCTCTTCCGCGCTTTCCTAAACGAAGCCCAAACCGACAGACGCTCGGAGAAGCTAGATTGGAATACCTTCCTCAAGGGACCTATCGATAGGCTACAGCGTTACGGACTGCTCATCGACACGGTAATTAAGAATTCCACGGTCGATAACGAGGAAAAGCGCAATCTCATCATCGCGAAAGAGGAAATCAAGACAGTGGCTTTAGAATGTGACGCTCGTGTTGGCGAGATGAGCCGCAAGGTCGACCTGACTGATCTGCAGGCAAGACTCATTCTGCGACCAGGCATGCAGCGAGTTGAGCTCAACCTCGACCACTTGGGACGAGAACTCATCTACCGAGGTGACCTACAAAGGATGGGAGGCAGTCGTTTCAACTGGGTCGAGACCCATGCGCTGCTCTTTGACCACTACCTTGTCCTTGCGAAGACGGTCAAAATGCGAGAAGCAGATGGAGTAACGACATCCGAAAAATACGACGTCTCCCGCCTGCCCATTCCCATGGACCTTTTGGTACTCGAAAGCGAGGATGACGACCCCGTCGTGCGTTCGACCATGAAGGGTATTGCTGCTGTCAACCCTGCTGCCGAAAAGGTAAGAGGTGGAGGTTTTGGGCGAAATACCAACAGCCCTGGCCCAGGAACACTGCAGCATACTGCTACATCAAACTCGTTTGGATCAGCAAACACGGGCTCCTCTGGAAAGACAGTTGTCAACAATACTGGGCTTGAGCACAGCAGAGACGACAAAATTCTGTACCCTTTCAAGATCAAACATCTAGGAAAAGAGACGTACACTCTTTACGCGACGTCCGCGAACAACCGAGCTGAATGGTGTGACAAGCTCATCATTGCGAAAACGAGACACGCAGCTGCTTTGTTCGCACAAAACGCAGAACCTTTCCGATTACGAGTTATGGCAGATGCCGCATTCGCGTATGACAGTGCGATGCCATCGCAAAAAGCCATTACCATCAAGGGTACCCCACTGGATCGGTCTGTAGAGGAAGTAGAGAAGCTGTCTTTGCAACAAGGTCGACCGGTCCCTATCTGTCGTGCACGAGTCAATTGTGCGACAGCTTTCAACCAGCCTTACGGTAAACACATGCTCGCTGTTGGCACAGACATTGGTGTCTATGTCTCCGAGTTCGACAACCCTCGTGGCTGGTCAAAGGTATGCTGAATCGAATTTGACGACAGTAACGTTCACTAATAATGCCAGGCTATTCAAACACCGAGGGTCACGCAGATAGCTGTACTGGAGCAGTTCAGCCTCATGCTGCTCATCTCTGACAAGTCACTAATTGCGTATCATCTTGACGCTGTCTGCCCGGTCGGTGGCGTGCCTCCCTCGAACGATTCTGCTCGACGAGCACCGCAGAAACTGTCTGGTGCACGTGATATCGGCTTCTTTGCGACAGGCGTGATGAAGGACCGCACCCTGGTTTTCTACAAGAAGAAGGATGGCATATCGTCGACTTTCAAGGTCCTTGAGCCCGTATTCCAGAAATCCACAGAGAAGAAGTCCAGGATATGGAAGTCTGGACGTACCGAGTTTTTCCGGGAGTACGACGAGTTTTACATTCCTGCCGATTGTTATACGATTAATCTGTTCCATTCCTCGTTGGCTGTCTCCACAGCCAAGGGCTTCGAAGTTCTTACTCTCGACAAGAAGCAACCATGGTCTGTGCCAGACCTCAAACAGCCCCACGTTGCTACAATCGCTGCGCGATTAACAGAACAAAACCCATTGGGTATGTTCCGTCTGTCGGACCAGGAGTTCCTTCTTTGTTACGAAGAGTGTGCTGTCTACATCAACAAGAACGGCGACATTTCCCGTTCGGTAATTATGGAGTTTGTCGGCAAGGCCAAGAGTGCAGCCATGTACGGACCATATGTCCTCTTGTTCGATCCAGATTTCGTCGAGATTCGAAATGCACAGAACGGCCGCTTGAGGCAGGTCATCGCAGGTCGCGATGTCAAGTGCCTCGACGATGGGTTAAGCGGCGGCTCATCGCATAATAGGACCATCAAGTTGAGCCTACAGCATCCAGCTCAGGAAAGATGTCAGGTGGTGGTCGAGTTAGTACTTAATGAAGGACAGAAGGAATGATTTCGGTACGATTTATGCGACTGACTCGGGTCGGGGATATTTGGGATACCCAGGGACCAAGGGGTCACACATGCATGTCATATATGGCGAAGTCCTGAGGAGTTGAGGGGCCTGTATTTGAAATGCCCCATGCACACATCATTCGTGTAAGAACGGGTGATCCGTGATGAATTTTGGGGGCGCTTTGCACGATTTGATACCTGGTTAGAGTATGCTCTCCATTCTTAGATAGCGTTTATTACTTCAACCTAGGCCATGGTGCACTGGGTGCATACAGCATTGTTTGGATTATCATGGGCAATACATAGCAAAGGAGTAATGTTGTCGCCAATTACTACTGCTTGCCTTGGAAGTGCCGATCTCTGGCAAGCTGCGCGGTCTATGCCTCGTTCGAGCCTACCGATGGCGCTTGCGAAGCTCCGCTCCGATACATACCTTGCTCTCCACATCCCCATATCACCCCAGTATCCACACGAGGCATGCAGGATTTGCAGCACGCAGCCCTGTCTGGGTTACTCCAGATCTCGACACGTGACGGTGGCTATTACGCATCTGGACTTGGCTGACAGCTGACCCTTGGCAGTCCGACAAACTTCCCGACATCTCTGACGCCATCCAATGAAAGCTCTGCGCGGAGGGTCAGCAATGCGTTATTTGACCACGAGACGAGGATCCGCCGAGCTGCGAGGGCCTGCGTAGAAGCACACTAGAAGTCAGCTAGAAACTTTGGTTGAGATGTCCCCGGTTTATCCTGCCCCAGTACGCAGGCGCATGGGCGTCTGGAGCCCTGCGGAGGGGTATGAGGGGTGCCGTATGCATGCAGCAGTGGAGCATCATTATAAGGCGGCGGCAAAGATTATGAGAAAATGATGATGATGGAATTGCATCTAGATCTTGGGCTCATTGTAAAGAAGCCAGCACATCTGGATCGCATGCAGTAACGAAAGATCTCCAGAGCACGACGACTGCATTTCATTCGCTGTCAGCAAACATGTGCTGATGATCCTCGGCGATAGCATTGCTTCAAGCGTTTGCAAGCCATGCATCTCGTGCATATGTCAACTGTACGTAGCCGGTGTCGGGCACTATTCCCGAACCTCTTCACGTTGGGAACGCCGCATGCGCCTTTGCCCATATTCGAGCAACGACGTGCCTCTACTGGGATCTCGCCTGGCTTGGGCAGTACACACCTCAGAGCTGAGGCCGTGCGAGGAACGACCTGGCCGACAGGAAGAGCCTCAACAACCCTTCATGTCATCGTGCGTTAAATCCAAGCGCCCGGGCACTAACCACTGGCTGCATGGAATGGTCGAAACTTACCGAGGCCAAGCCAGGCTTGGTACGGGTCCGAAGCCTCTCGATCGCGTGAGCTTTGCTTGGGATCTGGCAATTTTTGCCATGATTTGCTTGATTATTGCACCTTCGACAGTGTTGGAACTCCTGGGATGTTGGTTGTGGATATCAGTTCGCGAACAGCCAGAAAGCTCTCCCCAATTGTCTTTGCGGGGTGCAGATATACATGCGTTCCCGACCAATGATGGCGCCACAATATTGAAATTACTGGGTCCACTGCTGCTTCTCCGCAACTCCATAGTCTCGAGTCCAGCTCTCTCCACGGGGATGCGTCGTGGAGACTGTGGTGGAGCTGTGTCTAGGAAGAGAAATTCTCGCCATGAGGCTCAAGAACGAAGTGGAGATGTCCGGGGATTGCAGTAGCGGCACGGACTAATAGAGGCATGATTGGCTGGCTAAGCACACCAGCCGACAAGAACCGGTAGCTCTTTCGGATTGATTTTGACAGCTAGAGTAGCGCCGAGGAAGGGCCAGCAAATCAGAGCGCTGCCTCCAGCAGAATCTGCGGAGTCTCGAGCTTGGTGCCACGGACCGGTGCATTAGCGAGAGCCCTTTGGCAGGACCAACAGCCTCACCCCTGTTTGCATCTCAACCGCGCCAGTATCAAGCTACCGAACATACTACCGTACTATCCTGGCCTAGATGGGACCAGCCATGTCGAGCTGGCTATCGCGACTACGACAGTGGGAACACTGGGGAAGGATATATGGTGCCATGTCTGCCCACATCTCCAGACTCATCAGCTCCACGGTTCTCCAGCTTTCTTCTCCATCTGGGATCCACTGAACCAGTCGATCGTTCGACCGTCTTTTATATTACCTGCTTCCTCGACGCTAGTTGGCTATACTCGCCACCATGAAGCTTTTCGGCATGAACGGCTCGCAAGAGCCTACTCTCGAAGAGATTCACGAACAGCAGGGTCGTCGCCCTTCGACTGTCGAGGTTGTCGCTGAACAAGCTCGACGAAAGAGCGTTGACAACCGCGTTGTCACTGGTGCTTCGCAGCTCACCGCACGCCAGTCCATCGTTCCCGTCGCGCTTGTCACCACCCTGTAAGTCTAACACGAGGACCAGTTCCCAAGTTCTTTCATTCTAACGTGCGTTCCAGCTTCTTCATGTGGGGATTCGCTTACGGTCTTCTCGATGTCCTCAACTCCCGCTTCCAGGTCGCTCTCCACATCACTCAGGGTGAATCATCTGGTCTGCAAGCCGCCTACTTCGGTGCCTACTTCGTCGGCCCTCTGACGTACTCGGGATGGTTCCTCCGTCGTTTTGGTTATCGCTACACTTTCATCCTTGGTTTGTCGATCTACTGCGTCGGTGCGCTCATGTTCTGGCCCGCAGCTGTCAAGCGAAGCTTCGGTGGCTTCTGTGGTGCCATGTTCCTTGCTGGATCCGGTCTGTCGACTCTTGAAGTTTCCGCCAACCCATATATCGCCGTGTGCGGTCCTCCCAAGTGGTCTGAGTTCCGTCTTGAGCTTTCTCAGTCCGTTCAGGCTGTTGGATCTGTTGTTGCTCCTGTCCTTGCTGCTCAGGTCATCTTCAAGAATGTTGGTGAAGATGGTCGTTCTCTTGAGGCTGTCCAGTGGGTCTACCTGGGTATCGCAGGTTTCGTCGCTATACTGGCCGTAATATTCTTCTTCGCTCCTATTCCCGAGATCACCGATTCCGACATGGCCGACCAGGCTGAGATGACTACCGCCGCCACCGGCTACGTCGACAAGCCCCTCCGCAAGCAGTACACCCTTTTCTGGGGAACTTTCGCCCAGTTCTCCTACGTCGGTGCTCAAGTCGGTGTTGCCGCGTACTTCATCAACTACTTCACCCAAGCACGCCCCGACCTCAGCGTCACTGATGCTCACGTCAAGGGCGCCAACTTCTACGCCATCGCTCAGGGTCTCTTCGCTGCTGGACGTTTTGCTGCTGCTGGATTGATGTACGTCGGCGGCAAGCCCCGAATCGTCCTCATGATCTTCCAGACTATGATCATGATCTTCATTGCTGCTGCTATCGGCGTCAATACTGGCGGTGCCGACCGTCCTAACTGGGGAGGTCTTTCCATGTTGATGATTGTCCTGTTCTTCGAGTCCTGCATTTTCCCCATCATCTTTGCTCTCGTAAGTTTTCCGAGCTACAGTATCACGTTCTAGAGCCAATACTAACAATTTCCAGACTCTTCGTGGTCTTGGACGTCACACCAAGCGTGGTGCCTCCTTCCTCGTCTCCTCCGTCTGCGGTGGAGCCATTATCCCCGTCATTCTCGGCAACGTTGCGGACCGTATCGGCACCAGGCACGCCATGTGCATTCCCCTTATCTTCTGTATGCCTACTCTTCGTTCATCACTTCGAGTCCAACAACTAATCTTCTGCAGTCTTCTTCGCCTGGTCATACCCGATCTACCTCAACTTCACGCACAAGGCCGCCGAGCTCGACGCCTACTCTGAGTCCCACGTCGGTACTGAGAACGTCATTGACAATGACTCGATCCTTGCGAGCAAGGACATTGAGGCTATGCACCGCGAGAAGTACTAGATTGTACGAGGGGAAAATTAAGAGATGCATGATGAAGAGATCATCTTTTGGCCAGAGATGGTCTTGTACATATTGGCTTCGTATATATCCCACGCATGAGC
This sequence comes from Parastagonospora avenae f. sp. tritici 18332-5, assembly GCA_022559985.1. Lineage (NCBI taxonomy): Eukaryota > Fungi > Ascomycota > Dothideomycetes > Pleosporales > Phaeosphaeriaceae > Parastagonospora > Parastagonospora avenae. Next base: position 109,679 of record JAFJTR010000075.1, read on the forward strand.
GACTGGCGAGCGACTTTTAGATATGGTTACGATTACGAATTTGAGATATCCCGATTACTGCAATACTTGTATCATAAATTCCACTACGTGATTATATGTATGCCTTGCGCGATTAACGTTGCTTGATTTGATCGCCCAATTCAGCATGTAGTCGCCTCGATGAGCTCAATTATGCACACCAGATCTCGCTATCTTAAGATACCGCTCCTACTAACCCTTGTTCTGTCGACTAGCTGATGCTATTTGGTTGTCCTTGCTATGTGGGATGACGAGCCGGATTTGAGTTTAATAACCGAAGGCCAGTTCGATATCATCAAGCTATTCATCCTCGGCCTGCCTCGTAAACGCATCAGTATGCCGTCTCCTTTCAAGAATTTCTCGAAGTGCGTAGCAAGGCAGACGTCCGATGGCCATATCATGTTGTGTAAATGTAGCCAGAATGATTTCGTGACGAGTGATGTCTCGTACCCTGCGTGTGATTACTGATAGTGTCAGATAATACATGCGGAGTATTGCTTTTAACCCCCAAAGATGGGACCGATGTTCCCGAAATCGAAGTACGTGTCGAGCACACGTAGTGATATTGGTTCAAGGAGTGTTCGCATACCTACACTCTGATACATCCGTTCGTATCGACTAGTCTTGGGGAACTGCTCCACTTCGACATCCGTTGGATACATACCTGCACTTCGTAGCTTTCGGCAGACACTATACTTCTTTACCGTCTTTAGAATATTCATTCCTCTACCACGTTAGACAACGATATAGAAAGCTCACAATGACTCCCTCAATGCGCAAACATATGGAAAGAAATGGCTATGAAGACTATTCAGATCGTATGCTAAATCTGTTTCGAGAGACGAGCCTGTTTGAATCAGATATGCGACCTCTTCACCGCTTGCTTCTCGCTTACGTCCTGTCTATCGAAGTTTCCAGAAATGCAAAAGAAATGCCGATGGATATTGATAGTTTAGCGGATCTAACCATAGATATGGAAATGTCGTCGGATAGGAGCCAGACAAGAAAAGTTATCTATTACGAAAGAGACAAAGTTCTCACCGACGGTCCATGGAACAAAAATGCGAAGGAGGCAGATGAAGGCTTTAGTGACGAGTTGGAACGTCTGGTGGACAATTTTATGACTAAAATAGCATGGGAAGATTCGAGTCCAGGTGAGAGTGGGACGGACTCCGAGGTCGACTTAGAGGATGCAGAGGCGGACTCGGAAGATGTAGGGATAGCATAGGCAGCTCTGGAAGAGTCGTGGAAAATTGAGTCATGCTTTTATTGTTATACAAATTGGCGTTCAGGCCTCTTTGTCCGACGCTGCCAACGGGATTGCCCCTACTATCAGCCTAGACACACTCGTATGCGTATCTTTTTAGCCACTGCAAGGCGCACTCGTGAGGCAGATTTACCTGCGATATCGTGATAAGCAAGTACCAGTGACAGCATATGCCTAGTAGCTACAAGCTTTGTTGAGTGACACCGGCGAAATGGGTGCGGGGGCGACATACTCGGGTCTACCAGGTTGCCCTCGCAACGCACACAACACAATACTCAATTGAGAATAGTCTATCATCTTGTCGTATCTAAACAGCCTTACACTGCAAAACATGCTTTTTAGTATTGCTGTCATGCTCTACAATACATCGGTTATTGTAAGGTGAATTGTAGAGACGGCGGCAACAAGTGAAGTTTGGCTGCAAAATCGTTCATCCCGTCCCGCGCAATCGATCTGGAGTGCAACAAAAAAAGCGAATGTACTAGCTACGAATATACGCAGGTACTCGGTACCAGGCAATGATTTTACAACTAAGCTCTCCAAGCGCCAGCGATCCGTGGCGCGCCTGAAGAGGGCTCAGCATAGCTTCCAAGGTTTCTACCTTGACATGTACACGAAACATATGTACAACAACCATGCATGCACTTGCTCCAGAGTGCTCTGAGAAGTATAAGATTACTGTTCTGCCTGCACACAAGTACTATCTACAACCGATACAACCACATCTCATATAGCCAGAATCCTGCATATCCGAAGCAAAATGGCCTTCCCAACCCTCAAGATCATCAACTGCACCAACATCATATTCTCCATTATCCTCATCTTACTATCAATCACAACAATCTACTGGACGCATGGAGCTATCGATTATGAATTCAGTGCGCGCCATTACACATGGTACCGCGGCCCACACAACGACTTGGACAACAAACCCCTCGTACTTCTTTCTTTCGACTACCTAAACGAAAAATTCGTCTTCGCAGCCTCTGGCGCAACACTTGTCGCCGGTCTAGCAGCGCTCATTGGCTTCTTCTTCACAAAGGCATGGACCACGCTCTTTACTTCAGCCACATTCAAGGACTAACAGAACAACGCAGAACTCCAAGCCAAGCTTGGTAACCAACTGTTTGACCAACCTCCTCCCTTTTCTCGCTTTCGTGTTCTCCCTGCTCAGCATCATAATCACATCCGTCCGCCACGCAACCATCGCCAAATCCACATGTTACTGGGAAAACGGATATGCGGGTGAGACGTTCCAGTGCACGCGTGAACTTGGCGTGTGCCGTATCCTGGGTTACACGACCGAACCCTGGAAAAGCGGCTTCTCTAACATTACGAATTTGTGCGTCGAGCTGCATCGCTCGAGGACGATGCTGATTCCGTTGACGGTGATTAGCGCGGTGGTGCTGGGCTTGGGGGTTGCGAGGCTGGTTTTGGAGAAAAGAGTGAGCGGGTATGAGTATGAGAGTACGGACGAGAGGGTGGAGAGGTTACAGAGGGAGTGAAAGGGAGGACTTGTTTGTTCGATGGAGTTTGGGTATAGTGCAGTTTCGAAGGTACGGCGAGACAAAGGACGGGAAAATTGGTCATGTAGCATGCTGTGAATTTGGTAAAGAGTAACTTGTGGTTCATGAATAAATGTAATTCGACGCTATGTTATTATTGTAAGTCTTTGCTTAGATCCTGTCCGATTTGGATGGAAGTGCGCAATCGCTCACACAATACTGCAAAGAGGCAGATCCTCCAAGTTCGATGCCCCCTCCTGGTAAGACTTGAAATACATGAGACGAGTATATTCGGAGTCTTCGCAGTATCACCTGTAACATTGCTCTCCTGCGAAGGGCATTGTCGCTTGCCAGACGCAAGTATGTTAATTGACCATGTCTGCTGTGCAATACCGCCACCAAGACAAGGTCGAGATTACATCATAAGCCGAGTCATAAAAGCATCCCAGACTGTGGAATGCCCCTCATGTTCATGCTCGGTAGCCATCTCCAAAGGGACTCGGTCCTCCGCATAGCCCAGACCCAAGTGATGACCACTTCGCTTAGTGCCGAATTGCCAAGGCCACAGACCTTTTGCATGCCACTTCGAAAATAAGTATAAGCACTGACGTACGTCGTCAAGGCTGTCTGCCCTACGTGCCCAAGCGTGAAACAACAGAATGCGCATTTGGCAGCACGACATGGCACAGCACACTGCACATTCAGACTGCGACGTCACCATCCTGCCAGAACAAGTAAATCCTTCAGCTCAAGCACAATCGGGCCTGAGATGATATGACTATTGTTCATACTTTCTTTTTCTCCGCGCACGAAAAAGAAGCTCCTCCAATCCATATGCACGACGCAGAGTTGAGGCTCCCATTCAGCCCAGAATAGCCGCCGCTGTGGGTCCCGATTGGGCTTTTCTCTCTCACCAGTGGATCCACTGGGCAGCCACGAGCCGCAACTACACATTCCATGTAGCCGGAACCCAATCAGGGACCTGTTCGGGCAGCGATGGGCATGCACTCATTTTCTTGGTAGGAAGAAGTGACTCACAGGAGCGGAGCGGGATCTGACTAGAGAGGAAAAGTAGCAAGACTGGACAATACAGATGTAAGATTTGAGGTCAAAAGAGAGGCCTTGGTAGACGGTAGATATCCGCTATAAAAGAGCGATGTAAGGCTGAGCAGGTGGCCCACATGTTCCTTCTTTGCGCTAACCATGACAGTCATGATGCGAATCATGAGGCTTTTAGGGAAAAATGAAGGAACGAGACATCGCAGCGGTAACACAGCGATAGAAATTGTTCAGAACGAAGTTTAGATGATCTCTTACCTACGACTTACCACAGGATTTTTTTGAACACTGTAGTTTCCTGTGACATTGCTTCTTGTCGGTAGTTCCACTGGCTTTCAAGACCATAAAGCTGCTTCTGTACTGTATGCATATGACAGAACTCACGTCATTAGGAGTGAAGATGAGAAAACGGGCGAGCTGCAAGAGCGTTGATGCGGAATTTTCGCTAGCCACTTCTACAGCTATGCACACATGCAAATTCAGAATTTGTGTTACTGGACACTCTGCTGATACGGTGGTTGCTGATATCGCATACCAGTGATACAGTGCACAGCGATATGCTGGGCTGCAAGCCATCGATTTGCAGAGATGCGTCAATATGGAAATGGCGTTCAGCCCCAGGACAGCATGATTGTGGTACGGTAAGCCTATCGAGATGTCAGTTAAGTTAGTGGGGAGTGTGCAATGACGACGCTCTGTGTGGATTGATATGATACCCCGCGGCAAAGACAGGTGGAGCGGAGCGCGAGCCACATATACTATGTGCAACAGCAGCTTCCACGACCTGGTCTTTGGCGCAAGTTTGCGTCTTGCGAAGTCCGACACTCGAGCGAAATGAAGGCCGACTCATGTAGTACTCAGGCCTAAAAGCGTTCCAAACGAGTAGGGCTGCATCGTTGGTAGCTTTTGATTTGAAACATGACAAGCAGAAGGCTACTCTTGTTGCACGGTTAAGAAGTGGCGTTGTTAAGATGGTGTGGGAGGATTGGATGAGCGGGTGCGATTTGCAGATGCAGAGTGCCACGGCTGCGTTGTTCCACAGCGAAAAGTCCGTCGAAGAAACATGCCCGCAAAATGTCCAAAATTCATGGTGAACTGCCGACAGTCGGGTCGAGCTGAACGAGCACGAAGCTACGTTGGACTGTCACGGCATTGAGACGAAAAGTCGAGCCAATGCCGTGTGGATGCCACTGTGCTTGCCTCTAGACACGATAATGGTTCTCGTCAGTGTTACAACTCGAGGGCAGCAGTCCGTAAAGGGAGCAAGCTCTCTTCATATCTCAGGCAGCGGACCAAGCCGGGGACGAGTTGCGATGATTTGTTGAGATGGTGTACGTTGCTCGATGGCTTGCAGCTCTCACCGGAAAGCTAGGTGGGTGGGGTAGTGACGACTCGACGAGTGAGCAGACTGGAGCTTCGCCGGCCCGTGTGACGGCTGCCCCCGGAGGCGAAGCGGAAAGGTTACACCAAGTACAGCTGTCTGCGTGTAGTTGGATGTCGTGCTGGTGGGTGGGGCAGGCTTGTTCTGGAATGCTGCGATTAAGCGGTACGAGCTGGCGTGGCAGGCATTTGCCAGTCAGCCTTGGGTGAACAGCTCTGGTGGCGATGGACAGACTTTGTCGCGTCTTGCCGGGCCTTAATGAATTGTCGTGCCGGATGGCCTGCTTTGCTGTCCCTGCAGAGTCGACGTGGCAGCTGCAGGACATGGTGCACTAGCGACCTGAGCAGACAGCAAGACAGATGGGATGCGGCTCAGCAATGACGTCGCGAAGCAGAATGCGAAGAAGAGAGTACATGGAGCTAGGAAAAATTGCGCTGCGACGGTTTCCCGGTGCATGGCGAGAAGCGAGCGTGTGGTCGCGATGGGAACACAGGATGGCGCCAAGCCATGGCCACAAGCGGAAAGAGGCAGGTGCGTCTGGTGTAAGGTTGGGCTAGCCTGGGGCAGAGAGCGTATGGCATGCTCTCGTGTAAGGCTAGCTTCGGACACTCGATCGAACATCGTGGCCGTGGCCGTGGCCGTGGTCGTGGTTGTGTCCTGGACTCCTGACCGTGGGAGGCGGTGAGGGCCGGTAGAGACGAAGCGGAGACTCGACAGCGTTTTGGCTGGCCGCATGAGGACCCGCGACGATCCTGGTTCACACTTGTTTCACCCGTTCGACGAGCAGCTGGTAGCCAGTAAGGCTGCCACGGCTCCTGGTGTGTCTGACGGCCGCAACAGCCAATCGCCGACACTGGTGCGGATGAAGGCTAAATTTGGCGGAGCCGTGTGGACGTGATCAGCAGCAGGGTGAGGCATGCGACCGTTGGCGGCCATGGCAGACGGGCTGCTGTAGCCTGTGAGGCATACCAGTATGTATATACTGTAGGCAGAGATGAAGCACTCTACTCTGGGGAGCCGGCTAATCTGGGGCTGCAGCAGGTAGCAGGCATGGCTGAGTCAGACGAGCGAGTGCGATCAAGGGCAGCCGCTCGTCGCCATGGCACTCTGCGTCTGCATCTGCGTCTGCATCTGCATGGCGCGGGCGAGAAGGCCATGGTGGTGGTGCGGAGGCTGCGTCACCCAGCAAAGCCGCTCGCGCTGGAGAGGGAGCCGTCCACTGTCCACTGTCCATTGTCCGCTGTCCGGTCCAGCAGTGCCGTCGCGTGACGACGAGGGCAGCACGGCCGGGCAGCAGCAGCGGACTTGGAGCTGCCCAACGAGACGTTAGACGCAGTGCATGAGTATGCTGTGACCTAGCTGGCCTTATATTAGAGTAGACGAGGAGCGAGCGCGTTTTAAAAAAAAAAAGTCTCCCGCCCCTCCGTTCCGCAGCAGAAGCCCGAAAAAGGACCCTGGGCTGCATGCCGCACACACAATCGCCCTGTCATACCCAGCCGTCCCGTCAGACTTCACTCGCCCTCTCCTGCCTCTGCTCACTTGCCCTCACCACCATCCTTCCACGCCCGCACACACACACGCTATGAGACGGCTGCATGCGCATTCTGACCTCTGTTTTCGCATCACCGTCGACTCTCCCTCCAGCAGCGCCCTCGTCGGCTTTATCGATAGCACCCGACGCTAAGTTTTGGGCAACAGCCTTGCCTACCTGCGGTAGCCATCTCGCGCGCCCAACGCCCACTCCTCCCGACCCCCTCCAGAGCTGCCCGCCATGGCCAGCGTAGAGCCCTACCAAGCGCACGTCGAGGACTACCACTCGGATGACAGCGACGGCGGCCCCGTTACCGCAGAAAGCTTCCCGCGCAGGCCGTCGCCCACCGCGCAGGCCAACGTTAGCACCAAGCGCTCCAAAGACCTCAACGCCGAAAAGGCGCCAGTCCTGGAGAAGATGGCTCCCAACAGCGACATCCGCAGCGACTCTGGGTATTCTAGCATCACTGCGGCTTCGAAGAGTTCGGCTGATTCGGCTCCAAGTGCCTCTTCGCGAAGCCCGCCCGCCGTGCCCGTCACCGCCGCACCGCCCGTCTCGCAGAGTCCCGCGCCCAAAGCTCGACGACAGACGACTGTGGGCGGCGAGGTGCGCCACCACAGCAACGAGAGCAGCCCTCGCCAGAGCCAGAAGCCGCTCTCACGCACCGCCTCGGTGTCGTCCAAGCCACAACGCCCTGCCCACCAGCGCCGCCCGACCATCACCCGAGAGCGGCGCGACACCAAGGACGCAGAATGCAAAGACCCCAACTGCACCGATTGCGGGCTCAACACCCTTCCATCCCGCGCTCGTCGCCCTGAACTGCAGCAGACTGCCTCTACCCGCAACGTCGCCAGCTACCCCTCAGAGACCATGTCACAGCGCTCAGACCCCAACCCTTACTACTCTCCACCTTCGCCGGTATACAACCGACAGCCCGCCCCTTATGCCTCGCAGGGACCAGCAGTCGTCCAAACCGCCCGGACACGTCGCTCATCGTCCACTGCCGGCACACGCCCCCCACGGCCCCAGAGTTTCGCTGGCGAGCCGAGTAGCTTCTGGGCGCCGGGCATGCCCGCACCCTACCCCAGCCCGCCTCAGGAGCGCGGCCCTCCTCCCTCTTTCTCTGCATACCAAAGCATGCAGAACATGCCCAACATGCAGCACCTGCAGTATCCTCACCATATTCCTCCCTATATGGGTGCGCAGCAAGGCGGCTACTACCCCCAGCAAGCTCAACAGTTCGACTCTCAACAACGGCCCCAGCTGTCCGCACGCGGCTCGTCAAGCTATGGACGCAGTCAGCCTCCTCCCATCATCACTCAGGATGACACTTCCAAGTACTCTGCGAGATATGGACAGCCTCCGACCCCCAATGAGCAACACTACAACAGGGGCCCCAACCCATCTCTCCCTAAGCCTAAGCTCTTGCAGTACGGCGAACATGACGCTGAAGAAGACTCCTCCTCTGAATCCGAGTACACTGAAGACGAGGAGCATGAGCGTGAGGTCCGCCAACAACAAGTCCGGGCTGCTCGCGCTCTCATGCCCCCGCCGAAAATGAGGCGTGATCAGAGCCAGCGACGTCCTGCACTCACTCACGCAAAGACAACGCAAGTCGTCGAGCGTCTTGAGAATGACCGCCGCGAAAAGCGTCGACAATCTATTGTTGTTCCCGACCGTGCTGTTCCGCGAGAGCGACAACGTGAGCGAGCACCCACTGTCAGTGCTGCTCCATCGCGACGCCCATCCGTCAGCCGTCCTCCGGTCCATCGTTCAACACAGTCCGAGTACGATACTCGTCAAGCGCGGATAGTTGTCAACGATAGCAGGAACAACCGTCGCAAGTCATATCAAGTCTACGAGAAGACTTACGACGACTTTGTCAGAGATCGAGTCGCGGAGGAACAGTACAAGGCTGAGAGGCAACGTGAGAAGCGCGCGTCGAGAGCCCTCACGCAGGACCAATACATTCCTGGTCAATACGAGGAAGACGACGAGAGCGAGGAGGAGGCTCCACGTGTTCTGCCACACCGCCAACGCGCCAAGACTGAATCCGATCCGCGCAAAGGGAAGGCGCGTACTGCTGAAGTCAAGAACAAGAAGGCTGAACTCAGCGCGGAAGAGTACATCAACGCCACTCGTGGCAGCCGCGACCCATATGCCGATCAGATCAACAAGGCAGCTCTGAAGAGGATCTCCCGTAAGCCTTCGCTGCCTTCTGATTCCGGTTCTTCTCAGAGCAACGGAAGCGGCAGGGCAAGCCAGTCAAACCGTACTACCATGACCAGTGCGACCAACAACGAGATTCGTCTTCGCGTTGACGGTACCATGCCACTTAGTCTCCAGCTCTCTGGCGACATGGAGGGCCGCACCTTGCAGCTTGTTCCAGCTGAGGGTGGCATGACGGACCTGGTTATTGGCGGTGGCAATGTCCGTGGCAACGACAGTGTATACCGCAGCGAGCGAGGCACTGTTCAAGTCAACAACAACAGAAGATCGCTTATTGCTGGCCAAGGAAGACGTGATGCTGAAGATGCATCGGAGAGAAGCACGCGCAGCGCGCGTAGCAGGCGTGATAGGGAGGAGGTTCGTGATGAGCGAGCCCCGATTCTACGACGCACCCGACCGACGACTACTTACCGAAACTAAATTCGGCAGCTCGCTGCATTTCTCCTCTGCTTTGTCCGCGGCTCTTGATTTTTCTAAAACATTTTCTTTTGACTTCCATTTGAGCGGGATCTATGACCAAAAGTTTCACGCGAGCAGTGCTGGCTTCCCAGCCAAACCCACTCGCAGAAAAGTTTGATTTTACTTCTCCCTCACGCTGGATGTTCGGCTCGATTTCCCAGATTACATTTACTACGCCTGTTTGTTTGCTGCGTTTTGCCTCGCGACAGTGCAGGTCACATTGTTATTGTTTGCTAGACACGGGACGCTCACGCATACCAACATTCGCATGCGTTGGGGATCTTCAAAGCCTTGGCTTAGGACCAGATCGTACCGCTTTCCTTCTTTCACCGCGAAGCGATTGTGGAGTTCTCTTTCAACAAGCATCTTCTAGCACTATACCTGCTCTTGCGAGAGCTGCTTTCTTCTTTCGGCGGATCTAATACCCATTTGGCTTGTTGGTCTTGTTTTTCTTTGAGTTGGTGGAATAAGCAAGTTAGCGTTGGGAGTGTTCAATGACTCGATATGATGCAATGTGATCACGCAGCGTTATTGGTTCTTATCTTCTTCTCTTGTGTTGGAGGGCGAAAAGGAATATAGTACTTAGTAGTCTCGAGGTCTCACTGCAGCCAGTCCTGTGGTAGGTTAGTAGAGGCGACCACGAACAATTACAGCAACTTTTCTTCTACAGATACATTCTCCACATTGCGCTGTGATGTTTGACTCGTTCTCACTGCTCTTTAGTCTGATATGAGTTTGTCAGGGTGGGCTGTTTCTACATGTGTCGGCCTCGGGGTGTGCTGCAGCCGAAGCGTCGATAGGGATGGACGACCCCGCAAGCCACTGTGCAACATCATGCACGGTAGAAGACGATCAGTTATCTCATGCAGCGCAAGCTGATTAGCACTCTGATGATCGATGCTTTACAGGTTCTAAGTCGCCGTTCGGCACCAGTGCCGTGTGTGTGTTGCTAAGCCTTACTTCTGGTTGGGATGGCAGGGGCTTTTGCCGTCGGAGCGGCCCGAGTAGCATTAAGTCATTGACTCAACCTGGTATTGATATCTGATACATGTTCTAAAGGAGTTTGTCAACGAAACTTAGTCTTGATGATGAGGGTAGTAACGTTCGAGATGGTTGGGCGAAACATCGGCCTTTCCGCTCTTGGCTAGCGTGAAGCAGTACATACTTCCTCGCGATACTGGCTCCCTCCCTAACCATCATTGTCACAGCACTCGCAATAACGTTCCATCACCGAAATGGCTACCGCAGACGTTCGGACATCTCGTACGTGCTCTTGTCTCGGATCATTGCTTGTATCACGTGGATCAGCTTCTGGTGGTACTCGCGCTGACGTAGTGATCAAGATCGATTCTCCTTGGACGATCTACCGACTGAACTGCTTGAGCACATCGTTTCGAGTATCGATCACAACCAGTACGATCGAGTGCTAGGTCATATTCCAGACGACCCGCCTCCAAATCAGCCAGATCCTTATCTCATCCGCGACTTCCTGGCCAGTTGTGCTCCGCTATGTAGCCTTTCATTGGCGAGCAGGAGATTTCGAGACATTGCTCAGAAACACATATTCACGGCTCCCGTATTGGGAGGCTTCGCTTTTCGTTTTCCCAATGATCTGAGTCATGCACGCGTCGCGTACTTCCTGCGCACGCTATTCGCCCGCCCTGAGCTAAGACGACATGTTAAGCAAATCCGCCTCTGCTTTCCTCGGAGCGGTGAACCCGCAGACCAAAGGACTGATGCAGAAGAATCCAATCTCAAGGCGCGCCCCCTCAACCTTATAACCCAAGTCGTGTGTCCCTCTCGCAATTTTATCGAAGCGCTCAACTTGCCCCCGGACATCAAAGAGTCATGGAGAAGCTCAATGAATCTGGACTACAGATATGCCCTACTGCGCATATTGCGGGTGCTTCTACCACAAATCGAACTATTTTCACTCTCAGAAGTCAGTTCAGATGCATGGCTATACGCGCAAGATCGTGTGCTTAACATCGATGGCATAGATGGCTTGGATATGAATGCCAAGATAGGTTTGCCATGCGCGCAAAATCTTAAATTTCTGAAACTGTCGAGTCTCACGCCAATCCGCCTAGACGGCCTTGACGTCTTTCCCAACCTGGACACTCTTGACATCAGTCTCAAATTAGCTGGCTTGGACAACCACGATGTCCAACATCTTTCGAGATTATACGGTAGCTCCGGCGCCCTAGAAACTTTTCGTTCCATTCGTCATCTTCGTTTGGACTGCCAGATAAAAACTGTCGGCATTTGGGACTTCTCAGCTCGCAGCGGCATGACGCACGTTCTACAAGCTTTTCCCAAACTTGCAAGTCTAGACTTCTATGCTGAGGCTTCGTCAGAAAAGAATCCTTTCAGATCCGTGCGTGCGTTTCCCCACTACCAGGCCAACATACAGGCATATCCTGAAGCACCGCTGCTCTCGGACTATGATGCCTCTACCGGAGATACATATTGGGATGAGCGTCTGTATGCAGCTCGTACAGAATGGACAGACTACCAGTATCTGGTTGACTCTTTATTCCACGTTAGACCGCACTTGCAATCCTTACGTCTACCCGGTGGATTCTGGACACTTCCTGGCGCCACGCGCAAACCGCTCCCCCGATTTGAGTTGTTTTCACAATTACGACATTTAGCCCTTCCCCAAGCAGCCATACTTTCCACCAAGCTCTTCAACATGCGTCACCCGGAGACAGTCGTAGGAGACTTCAATCTGACGCCGATAGATGTTCTACCACCTGGGCTGAAGTATCTGGAGATATCTGATGTCGATTCCGAGTTGTTGCAATCGCGTTGGATGGAGGTGCTTTTTGAAGAGCACTCGGCGGGTGGGCGTTGGCCAGACTTGCAAAAGATGGAGCTCCTGCTCGGACCTGCATTCAGTGACGAAAAACTTCAGAGCTTACTAGGCAGAAGCAGATGGACAGAGTTCTGGACATTAGCATCTCGAGCTGCTTTTCAGGTGCATTTCAAACGAGACAACAGAACACCCATGGTTGACATGCAACATGGTTGAGCCGTATCTGCCGTAAACTTGTTGTATAATCATCGCGATCTGGGGAACGTTCGCGCGTAAAATAGCGATAACTGCGCATTTGTCCAATAGCTGCACAAGCCAAGGGTATCATGTTTTTACTTTCCTGCCCAACACGAGCCTGCACAATGTCATACGCAAGTCCGAGCGGTTCAAACATGCAAATGCACCTAACAGCTTTAGGAACTCCTTGTCCACTGGTGTGGAGCGCTGTCTTAACGGCACGCCAACTCGGTCGTTCTGTTGCGACACAAGAAGACTAGTTACGTCGCACCGCATCATAACTTCAGGAGTAACGACAGCTAGTGTGGGTCTGCTAGGTCAGCTGTTGTCCACACTTTCTGCATACATAAGGCAGTGCGCGGTCGTTCTGTCTGATCTTTGATCCGTTCTAAGTCGCGTCGTCAACACGCAACACAAACAGCCAGCTATCTCAATGTACGTCGACTCAGGTACCCAAACCCTGGCTTCCCCATCCTGGATTAGGGTAGGTGAAACCTCGGGTTCTTCCTTGGAGTTGCTTTCGAACGAGATTTTGTTCATGGTTATCGATTGCCTGCTTGATGACTTGAGAGCAAGGTTTGAAGGCGACGACCGACACATACCACTCGGCTCTCTCTGCATTTCTCCCTGCGATTTTCAGCAAAGCTTTGAATACCAATCGCGCACTGGAGGGCGCAATACGGAGCGAAAATTCATCGTGGCGGACTTTCGGTCGCTCACCCCATCCAGCCTTATAGGTTTGGCAGCACTGGCTTCAACGAGCAAGAGACTCCAGGCTATTGCTCAGCCGAAGCTATTCAAAGCGCCTTGTCTTAGTGTGGGACGTCACAATCAATTCACCGAAGTATCGCCTCTATACTTGTTCGCACGTACATTGCTCGAGCGTCCAGAACTGAGGAAGGCAACTACAAGTTTGCGCATCGATATGCCAGGATCGTGGGGAGGCGATATGGAACGCCGAACATCTGGGCCTCTAGAGGTCCATCGCAGGGGTGCTGCTCTCATAGATGCTCTGGACTGGATGCATCATGATGCGAAGACGGGATGGAAATGGCAGCTTCAACGCCTACGCCCGGAGCCGTTTTGCGCAATCATACTGTCTCTTCTGGACAACCTTAAAGAGCTCTATCTACTCAAAGTGGCCGGCTGCACTGGAGACGTGTTCTCGGACCTTTTTTGGGCAACATCTGCACCATACATGTCAGATGAAGGCCGCGCACTTCGCTCGCTACGACACTGCCCCGGGTTAGCCAACCTCGAGTATTTCCGGACAGACTCGGTAGAGTCGCTCTCCAGATCGCCCATATTGAACATCACCACGCTCACGTCACTCCATCTGGCATTTACGGATTCCAATCGGCTCTTCCATGATCTGCGACCGAAATCCTTGCATCGCATCACAACTCTACGCTTCGACTGCGACTTCATGGCTGATTGCTTCTATCATACACCAACACAAGCCGTTCCGTTGCCACTCCCATCACCGAACATACCACCCTCACCACCTCCAGGTGTATACACAATTCCTCTGCCCCTAATCACTGTACATGGTCCACCGCCGTCAGTTGGTGGACTTTCGCATGAATTACTTGCAGCTTTACCGAGCCTAGAGACCCTCGAGTTGTTTGCCAATGTAGAGGCGTCTTACGAAACGTATCAATCTCGGTTCACTGGATATCATCTAAGGGGAAAGCGGTATTACGACCTTGTACAACAGTGCGCGATCCTCGCGCCTACACTGCGCAAACTGGTATTGCCAAGAGGATGGTGGGCCTGGCCGAACAATGTTCCGTGGAACGTGCGGTTTTCCGATGAGCCTACGTCAGAAGGTGAACAAGTAGGCGCATACACAGGTTCGATCGCAAATTTCAGTCTTTTCACGCGCCTCCAGACTCTAGTAGTGCATTCAACAGCCATAATTGCGAAAGGAACTCATGATACTGAAGTTGCAGATGCGATAATGACCTTGCCAGCCAGTATCAGAGATATAACTGTCTACGGCGCGCACGATGGATTGTGGTCTTGGGTCGGAGAAATTCTGTGTTATCGTGGTTCGCACTTCCCTTTCCTGAAGTCGATTACGCTGTTGCGTGAGGAGCCGGTAGATGGACTGAGCTTGTTACCGTTGAGCGAGCTCGGGGCGGTGCATGAGATTCTGTGGAAAGAGATACTTGGGAGTACTGTCTTGGTACGGGTGGATCCATGAGTAAGGCAGCCAGCGTGGCGCTGTCTATAATTTCGGCTTTATTCTCTCAAAACTCCGGGTCCTTGTCTTGCTCCACGCTGCATCGGGACATGGATGCGACTCCATGTCTGGGCACGCTAAAGTACTGTTGTTGTTGGTAGGACTTCACCTTAGGTAAAGCAAGTACAATTGTACGGTGTGAAGCAAGTTGCAAACTTTAGGTGGTTGCAGATTGATTGATTGATTGAAGCTATCGTACGAGCAGACTATATACTCCTGCACTAGCCCCTAAGGCGCGTGCAGAGGCTGATCATGTGATGATCAGGTGACTCGTACGATCACTCCAAATATTGGTATAAACAGTTGTACTCACCCTACACCGGTCAGCGGCACCGACTTTCAAATTGACTCGGCCTGCTCTTATCCGCACCAAACGTCTATTCCCCCGTGTATATAAAGCCGTCCGAGAAATGCTCCTAATTGATTAGGTACGTTCTCTTCAACCACAACTACTTGTACGACTTATGAACAATTCCAAATGTTTCCTCACTCATTTAAATTAATCGAACGCCGCTTTTGGACCTTATCCACGATGAGCCGTCTTGCGCTGTTATCGGGTCTTGGACTAGTTGTCTCCATCGCGATACAAGCCCTAGCCGCTGCCCACTTACATGTCGCAACGTTCCAGGCGATACCGCTTGGCATTCGAGTCAAGATTGGATAGCATTCAATAGGGCTCTTGAATGCCTATTGATTGCACCCTGCACACATTGGCGCACCATGCCACGCATTTTCGATGTGTAACGGAACACCATTGCCCATTTATAGCGAGGCAAAATGCAACGCATTCCGCGATGCTTGGCATTTCCCAGAGACACGCCTATCGTCGCCTTCATCACCCATGACTTACGCTTTCTCTAAATACCCCTGCAATAGCTGGTCAATGTCAAACGCAACCCGCACACTCGGCGGACATGTGTCATACTCAGTCAATGCGACCAGCGTCGATGATCTACAAATGACAGCCAAATTCGCGAGTGATAACAACATGCGCCTAGTCATTCGGAATACCGGTAATGATATTCTCGGAAATTCAACAAGTACTCATGCACTAGCTATATGGACCAATGACATGAATGACATCGAGCTCATTGACTCATATGTAGGATCGGTCTACATAGGCCCAGCTATCAAAGTCGGCGCATGCGTTGAGTCAATCGAAGCTCACACTTTCGCCAACTCCCACAAGTCGATGATCGTGGGCGGTAATTGTCCTATCGTTGGCATTGCTGGTGGCTATACCCAGAGCGACGGCCATGGACATCCTCCTTCCGAATGTAGTCTGAGCGCCGATCAAGTGTTAGATTGGGAGGCTGTGACAGCTTCCGGCAAACTTGTCACCGCCAATGCTGATAGCCATCAAGACCTTTTCTGGGTGTTGCGCGGAGGTGGAAGTGGCTTGTACGGCGTAGTCGTCTCGATGACCATCAAAGCCCTCCCGGATACCTTCTTTTCGATGGCGTATGTCAGCGTTATGAAGAACGGGAACAACGCAGGCGCTCTTTGCACGGCGGTTGGAACATTCCTACAGATTCAAGTCTTGTCGACGCGGGTGCTTTTGTTGTGTGGGTCGCTGGTCCTTCTGGCTTCATGATCATGCCCGCAATAGCACCAGACCATCATCAAGAGGATCTGGGCCATTCACTTGAGCCTTTTCTTACAAAGCTTGACGAGCTCAGACTCGATCATCGGTACTCATCCTATGAGAAAGCGACGTTCTTGGACAACTACAACGCTCAGACAGCGTCTTGGAATGTGTCTGATTACAACTTAGGTGGCAGCCTAATTCCTCGTTCACTTCTCACTGAGAACTCTGAACAGCTACTCGAAGCTACTAGATTTATCAGTTCTCAGACGCTCATATCGAGCGTGAACTACAACGTAACCAAAGGCGTTTCGTCACCTGACGAAGTTGCCATCAATCCGTATTTCAGGGAAACTCCCATGAGCATAGCATTGGGAACACCGATTGACTACGCCGACTGGAACACAGCCTTGACTGGACAGGATCATATCTCAAGTTTCTTCCTTACGAAGCTTGCTGAGATCATGCCGTTCGGCGCTGCTTATCTTAGCGAAGCAGATTTTCAAGCTGCCGATTTTAAGGCCTTATTTTGTGGCTTGCACTACAATAGATTCGACAAGATCGAGGGTCAATTTGACCCCAAAGACTTATTTTATGCAAAGACAGCGGTGGGAAACGATCGCTGGGCTGAGAATGGGGAAGGCAGACTGTGTAGAGTTTAGTCGGTGTCCGCAGAGTTTATAAAATATACCCATAATCGACAGCATTGCAAGTGATTGCATAAATTGTGAAGGCTGTAGGATATCTCCCTCCGGACTGAGGTACCAATATAGGTCGTTTGAAGGACGTCTTATTGCTGAGGGTGAGACACAGCGACGGCGAGTCAGAGCATTAGCGCATAAGTCCCGATGCGATACTGTAAGAATATGACGCACAACAAGATTGCGCGAGAAAGTGTGCCAGGCTCTATTGTCTTGTTAGGACGCGATGAGGAAGAACCGAAGGACATAGTGTCAGCCGTGACATTTGTATCGCCAAACAGAAGAGGCGCCAAAATTAGAGCCGACGTCACCGATAATGCTGCCTGGAATAAGGCAACGGTGACAAAGGCCGCGTGCAATTATGTTGCTCACTACGCAGGGCACATTGGCGAGGCTGATACGCCTCAGGCTGCAGAACTTGGCGAATACGTTAATGGAAGGCCGTCTAGGCACCGATAGGTACCGGTAAGTGCTGACCCGCCTGCGGATGTACTCGCAAAGCAAACGATTTTGAAAAAACATGATTGCAGCAACCAGGGCTGTTTAAAACTTGCGCTCATTGTCGCGCAAGGTTTTACAACAACTGCAAATAAAGCAGTCGCAGAATTCCTGACTGCAGGCTTCTTCCCGAATGATAAGGTACGAAGGTCGGATTCCTTGCCATAGTGAACCCGACAATTTCTTTCGCGGCAATGCAACCAGAAATTGTAGACACTGCTCGCTTTGGTGCATCTGGTTCAATTCACGTATACTTACCATGGGTACTCGTACTTCTCAAGCCTCGGACCACCTGGGCAGCCTGAAGAATCTGAGTAGCAGTGCTGCGGCACCTAGGCGACCGTTCCTTGAAGAGATTTCCTCGGCGGAGGACTTGATCAGGCAAATTTAGAAGTGAATGAGCGAAGGACACAATATGAGGGACGAGCTGACTCATAGTCAGCTGACAGTTGGACTGCTTGGGTGGTCTTTTCAACATGTGTACTAAATCTGCATGCGAGCCGGTGAGCGAGTATGGTACGCCTTATACCAAGACGAGACAAGAGAGCGCCCTTCTATCATTTAGAAGTTAGAGAAGGCATAAAGTTACAGCCGCAGCTCCACTGGGCTTAGATGGTGTACAGTCATCTTCGCATCCTACCCCGTCATTTCGCCGCTTGCAGCTCTCATCTCACCGGATGCTACGGGAATACTGGAAATGGGTGCGACTTAAGTATCATTCCATGGGCGCGTTGCCGTGTAACCCTTCACTTTACCTACCACACGTACTCAACAAATCTATGATCATTTGCAACCCTTAACTCTACCACACGTACTCAACAAAACTAACATAATTTGATCATCAGACTGCCGACCAGCCCAGCCATAATGACCAAGCCCAGTACTCCCACACTTGCCAACAGAATTATCGAAACGATACAGATGGCTCGTGGGAAGCTACGACTACATATCAGTATGCTGCTGTATTGGACTTCGACAGCTTTGCGTATTGCTTGGTTGCTCACCAAGAACGACGTTCCAACCTTTGTGTTTCCAAACACGATGTTTGGCATGACTGCTTCTCTTTCAGGACCAGTCATGATGGACAACACAACTACAACACCGCTGCAATTACTCCATCGTCTTCCCTGGGTCATTCTCTTCAGCTGGACCAACCTATTCATATTCAACCTCTCCAACCAGCGTCTTCCCGCTTCCGTACAAGAAGACAAGCTCAACAAACCATGGAGGCCTATACCCAGCGGCCAAATGACATCAACACAAGCTCGCCGAATCATGCTACTCACCATTCCGGTCGTTCTCGCATTCAATCATTACGTCCTGCACGTTGGCGTTGAATGTGCTCTGCTTTTCGTATTAAACTGGCTTTACAACGACCTGGAAGGCGGTGACGACCACTGGGCTTCGCGAAATATCATTCTTGCCGCTGCATTCTGGTTGTATAATGTAGGAACTTCCAGGGTAGCAGCAACAGATTTGGGCTCACCGGCCACCTCACTCAGTGCTGCTGGCACAGTTTGGACTTCGGTGATCAGCCTGGTAATATTGACCACCATGCAAGTCCAAGACATCAAAGATCAGGACGGCGACAGGCTCAAGGGGCGCAAAAGCGCGCCTATTGTTCTAGGCGATTCCTTCACACGCTGGACAGTGGCTATACCTGTCATCTTTTGGTCACTCTTCTGTCCCTACTATTGGTCTATGGGTATTTTTGGGTGGATGACGGTCAGCTTTGGTCTTTTGGTGGCTTGGAGGTGCTTGTCTTTGAGAGAGAAAAGCTCTGATGAGAAGACATGGAAGTTGTGGGCATTTTGGACCATATTCTTGTCTTCTGCGCCATTTGTACACTCGCTCGGGCTGTAGGAGACTAGGTACCTTGCGGCGATGCGTTCTGAGCGTAGAGAGTTGGTCAATTCGAAATAGTTCGAATCGACACAATGTATAATAGGCCAATCATGATTACTCCGCGACTCTTGAATAAATGTACATCGTCTCGTACGCGTGATGATGGGCAGCTTGTACACGTTATCGGTTGACTAGACATCACACAAGCAATCATCAAACTACTCATTTCCAAGGTCCGCATGACTTCCGATCTCGTTTACTAGATTTTCTCGGTTTCACTATATCTCCTCCTTCCCCCTCTCTATTCAAATTTCATCCGCAGACTATTCGCCAGTGATATGCAGCATGGCAGCCAACGAACTCAAACTCGGCCCAACTCAAAAGGCCATCCGCAACGCCATTCGAGACCAATTCGTTTCTATCATGCAAGGAAGTCTTGTCTCTGCTCTGAAGATGGATGACCTAACATCCGCCCTTAGTTCATACCTATACTGGTATAGCGAAAAGTACAAAATCGAGATTTTAGAGCCGAGTAGATTTCTTGGCTACGTTGATGAGGAAGAAGAGGCGGATGGATCGACGTCGTGGAAAGCTGGATTGAAGTATGTAATACAGATAGAGGTAGGCAAGAATAATGTGGTGGAGGGAGAGGAGGAGAAGGAGAAGGATGAGGAGGAGAAGGATGAGGAGAAGAAGGAGAAGGAGAAGGAGAAGGAGAAGGAGAAGGATGAGGTGGTGGAGGGAGAGAAGGAATGGGAAATCGTGTCGGGCACATGGAAAGAAGAAAGAATGGATGCAGTGTCCAGCTTTGTTGCCGCCGTGTAGTGCATGGTAGAGCCGATGGGAGGATGACGTAGAAAGCATGCGTAGTCTTCAACCTTGAAGTGAAATTCATAATTATTGTTTTAGCATGTAAGAATCATGTGCTCGCTGATGCCTTGATCAGAGCAACGAAGGCCTCCCTTCACACATCCGGCATCAACTCAGGGACCGCCAACAAATCCACGCTTCCCTCCCTGGCGTTATCAGCCCCAGCATCTCCACCCTCCTCGATACTGTCGACTGCCTTGCCCTTGCCTTTGACATGGTTCTTCGCCCAGGGATCCCTTCTAGTGCCTTCAGTTGCACCATGTACCCTACCAATTCCAGCATGCCAATCCGACACCGCCTGTAGTCTCGCATACCTCTCTGCGAAAGCATTACCGGTTCTATGCCTCATCTTTGACGGTGCAGGGGATTCGCCAATGATGCCGGATGTGTGCATCTGCGCAGGCGTAGGTGTTGGAGGTGGACGCATGCCAACAGGAAGCTGGGGTGTAGGCGGTATGATGATGGGCCGTTTGAAAGTTGTCGGCGGTGGCATGGAATTAGTCTCAACGACAGGTGTATTAGTCCCCGGTGAGGCCAGTTTCGTTGGCGAAGTCTCGACCATATGTGGCGTCCTAGCGGATGGTGGCGACACGAGTCCATCAGCAGTTGCCCTCGTGCTCGCACCGAGATCATACACCGTGTCCTGCCACAGCCATTTCTCCCACGGCCAGATCCAACCATCGTCTTGCCATGGCCATTTGTTGGTTTCTGCGTATTCGTTCAGGGCCAGGACACCCAGCACCAAGATTGTCGCACATAGAAATCCGATAATCGCGTTTGTGAGCTGTTGCGGGCGTGGAATGGATCCGGATTGTTGCCACTCTGCCACTCCGATGGAAATAATGAGAGCAATGGAGCCATAGCGGTATCTAGGCGGGCATGCTGCGATCTTGTTATGCAGGGTGGTGTAGAGGTACATCCAGCCTTGGCGGACAGGCACGGGCGAGACGGTATCAGTGACGGTGGACACGAAGTGGTGTATACGAGTGAGGACGATGTTAGACCGAGTGGCAGCAACAGTCGAAGATGATGGCAGCACTGCAGCGGTAGCCGAGGGCGTGTCCTCTGCGGCTGGAGTCTCCGGTAGTGGTTCATCCTCGGGCTCTGTATCGGCGTGAGAGGGCGAGAATGGCGAAGTTGGGTCCATGGTTGTGCGGCTTGTGGATGCGAGAATATGTGTGAGGAGAGCAGAGTGGAATACATACAGCGGCGCAAGGCTACTAAGTGCTGCCTGTTAGTCACACAGTGACGGTGAAAGTGAGGACTTGTCCGTATCGATCAAATATCCCCTCGGAATGTTCCACGTACAATTGTTACCTTACGCCTTCTAACTGTCTTTCTATTAGTCCTCGATCCGCAATCAAAGTGAATGGGGCCCGGGTATCATGATGCTGCATTCGTCCCGTCCTCACGTGTGCTTCGAAATTTTGCGACCTTCTCCCCCCCCCCCCCCCCCAAATAGGAAGCGTGCTATTGTGGGATTGGCATCTGCTTCGTCTCCCTCCTTATATACCCCTCGGCCCTCCTTTTCTTCTTCAGCTACCATCACACTTCCTCACTTCCATACCAACAATCATCCCAATAAGAATGGAACCATTACTCCTCTGGTTCGCAATCTTCTCCCTCGTGGGCTAGCTTGCTGCCGAGCTCCTGGAGCCCAACTCTTCTTCGGCGCTTGCTCCGCCACTTCCTGAGGCTCGCCCTCCTCGTCACGTTCGCCGGGCTATGGCTCGTTCTCGATCTCGTTCGCCGTTGCCTGCACCCTCGCCTTCGCCCATCCTCCTTTCTCCCTTGGCCGCACCATTCGCCACCAGTCACACGGTGGTGATGGTGAATCACCCCGTCAACATGGACCGCTCTTCATTCTTGAACGAAGACGACGAAGCGCACTTCGGGCGCATGCAGCGAGTGTTTGAGCCCGTGCTGGGTTGGCGATGGCGTGCGTATCCGGCGGGCACGCATGAGGCAAGGATACAACAACTCCGTGAGAACAGGGAGGGCAAGACACCTGTAGAGGTTGAGCCTGAGACCCAATCTACGGTCGAGGTGCTTCCTCCTCCTCGGCCATCGTCAGCCGCTGTCTCTACCACGCTTCGACAACCGCCGCCGGCTCATCAACCTTCTCTGCCAGCCTCCCGTCTCCTTCCTGGCATTCCCACTCTGTCGGAGCTGGCTGGTGTGTAGCTGCTGGCGGCTGTACCTAGTCCGGCTCCTGGCTTCATTGAGCAGTTCGCGGCGCTGTGTGAGGCGATGAGGTTCGCACCTCTCTGCTGGCCTACCCCGTGCTTCGCAGAGCAGTTTGCACGGAAGTGCAGAGCGACGCAGCATGTCCCTCTCCGCCTTCCCCTGCCTTCTAATGGCTCTTGGGCTGCTCCTATGGCTGCTCCTGCGCCTCTTCCCGTCTCGCTCCCTGCGCCGGTCGTCGCGCGTCTGCCAACGCTCAACCTCGCGACTATGCTCGCTGCTCTCCCTCCGCCTCCGCCTGCCGTTGTGCCCCCTCCTCCTGCCGCGCCTATTGTTGCGCCTCCCCTCGCGA
This sequence comes from Parastagonospora avenae f. sp. tritici 18332-5, assembly GCA_022559985.1. Classification (NCBI taxonomy): domain Eukaryota; kingdom Fungi; phylum Ascomycota; class Dothideomycetes; order Pleosporales; family Phaeosphaeriaceae; genus Parastagonospora; species Parastagonospora avenae. Next base: position 132,463 of record JAFJTR010000075.1, read on the forward strand.
GCATCCCTCCAGCGCTCCCACTGGGGCCTCCTCCTGCGTCGACTATTGCGGCGCCGCCTCCAGTTCCTGCTGCTGCGTCAGCAGCGCTGACGGCGCGTCCCCAGCGTGTAATTCTCGCTGCTCGCAGTCGTCGTGCTGTACTGCAGTAGAGCGCTTCAGTCCCGGCGCAAGCCTCCACTTCTGCGCAAGCCTCCTCGCTGGCACCAACTCTTGCTCCCGTCTCGGTGCCTGCGTCTGCCACCGTGCAGGCTCCATCTCTTCCTGCGCGAGCTCCGCCGCCGCGCTCAAGTCATCCCACTGCGGCGCCGAAGAAGGTTGCTGCGCCTCGCAAGTCGGCCTTTGCGTCGCTACTGGACGAGACCAAGAGGAGTTGAAGATGTCTGGTAGTGTTTGGCTTCTCTCGGTGCTGGTGTTCGGGTGTTGTGTGGGCTCGTGGTGCAGTGCACCATCTCTAGATAGACAACAGGAATGTTACCTTTTTGCGATTCTTGATTTGACTTCCTGACCAGCTTCAGTGAGGTTTCTGTCTGTATTTGCATCACTGATGGTGACTTGAACATAACCAGGACCAATGATATTCTGTACAGTTGTCTTCATAACGAGGTCTGACATCCTCGGACATATCACATCACTTTACGTCTTTGGGCGGCCAACTGCATCGTGATGCTCTCGCTGTCAATGAAGGAACCTCTAGCTTCAATCATGGACTGCAGCTCCGCAGCGCCAGTGTCAACCTTAGGCACGCTCGCTTTCTCCCAGAGAATTTCAACATTAGGCGGTACATATTCAAGCAGCCAACGCAACGTCTCGTTCCTTTGTGTGATGACGCGTTCGACAGCTTTGGCCGGGCGCGCTGGTGTGACACCTAGGACAATAACGATAGTTTTGAGGCGTGGGAGAAGGTCAAAGATGTGTTGCATGGGATCTGCGACGGATGGCACATGCTGGAATCGGCGTGACGCAAAGGTTTGCTCAGAGAAGTGGGCAATATCAACTTCCAGTTCAGTGAAGAGGCCGCGGGTGTCGGGACTCATGGTGGCAAGTGTCTCATAATACCTCGAAGCGTATTCTCTGCTGAGCATCTGGCTGTCCTTGTCACGGGCTACGATCATGAACAGAGTGCGGTTTTCATAAAAGTACTTTGTCACTTCCCTGTGCATCTGACGGCTGGTGCGCATAATGTCCATGCGTGCACGAGGGGGCTTGTGGTCACGGATCGGGTGGTAGAAGAGGGCGATGTGGTCTTCGCGGGGCAGAAGGTACGAGTAGACGTGGAGCGCGAGCTCGGCTGGAAGTCGGAGGAAGGGGAATGGCTTGACTGCGACGTGTTAGCAAGGGAAGGAGCGGTGGGCGCAATTGCGCCTGCCTTGGTCTTCGAGTGCCAGGAACGACGCGCTGAGGTTGGTGCCACAGAGCTCATCGATCCTGGGCAGGAGCCCGCGGATCTCGGAGAAGGTGGGATCGACGCCCTTCTTGAAGTCGGAGACGCGCCGGCGGTTGAGAGGGAAGCGGCCCTGCTGCACCGTCGTGTAGGCGTCAATGTAGATGGCCGGGATGAGGTCGGCCCGCGCAACGTCCTTGACGAGCAGGAAGAACTCCTCGGAGCCGTCTACGTAGACCTCTTCATGGAAGGGGCGCGACAGACATGCATTTTCAAGGGCAGAGGCGTCGACATGTGGCGCGAGCTTGTCATCGAGGGCCTGGAGCTTGAGCTTCAGCTGTGCGGCGTCGGTGACATTGAACCGCTGCGCCGCGGGAATCTGGCGGAAGTTGGGCGGGATTGAGCTGGTCCTGGGGCGATAGAGCTCCATGCTGAATGCAGAGTTCGACTCAGATGGTGTCTGAGGCGTTCGAGCAGGTTCGAGATGGGACGGGCGCAGATGCGGCTACGGCTACGGAGTGCTTCCCCGCACGCCAAAGCCCACTCGATCGGATTCCAAGGTTGTGACGTGCATGTGGCCGTGCTTCATGTGCAAGATGGTGCATGTGCAAGGCCAGACGGTGAAACTCGATAATTCACCATCCAAGTCACATGCTGGACATGCCGGACATGCTGGACACCTCGTCACCCTGAACACCGCGCCGCCTCGCTGCAATCGCCATCACGTCGCCCCCACGCGTCCTCCTGCTTGCTCCCCGCCCTCTCTGTCGCTACAGGCGCCTCCGCCGCATTCCCGTCTGCACGACATCCCGTCGGGGAAAAAGCTGGCTGAACCACATTCGCGACGAGACCCCCTCACTCGACCGCATGTCTGCGCCTGACAACAAGCAAGGCTTCCTTGCTAACCTGTCACCGTGGGGCTCGAGGGCCGTCACCCCAAAACCGCCCACGACACCAAGGACTGCTGCGGCAGACAGAGACGACGCAAAGGCAAAGGAGCGGGAGGCGGCAGTCCTCGGCACACAGCGGGGAGGCGATCATGTCGTCGACCGAAGACACCGCCTGAGCTTGAAGAAGTACCCGCAGGACTGCCCTCCGCTGGCCGTGCGCTGGTACCACGCAGTCGACGTGCCCAAGAGGAAGCCGCTCTCTGCCCATGGCCTCGCACCCGACGCCGCCCTGCCGAAGCCGAAGAAATGGATTCCCTTCAGCGAGAGCGATTCCAATGCCATTGAGACTGCCTTCCAGAAGTCGGCCGACGACGCTGATGACGCCGAAACGAGAAAAGCCGCTGCCACTCCGACCACGCCAGACAAGGAAGGCTCTGCGGCCAAAGCTACTACGACTAAAGTCTCCGTCAACGAAGACTACCTCTTCGATGTCGAGATCGAGACGCGCGAACTGGCACCCGCCTATTGGTTGGGTCCAGTCTACGACGTGAAGCGAGGAGCATGGTTCACGCCTGACGGGGAGGCTGTCGATGAGGGACTGGCCATGCAGCTTGAGGAGGGCTACCTCAAGGTGAAGCCGTGGCGGTTCGAGAAGCCCCAAGAAAAGCGCTCTGTCTCGCAACCTCGCGCACGTCCTCTCTCTATGGGATCTGCTGCAGGCGATGATTATCGCAAAGAACTAGCCAGGCTGAACCGGGACTCGACTTCAAACCCCGTCACCCCTAAGGCGTCGTTCGACAGCCTGCGGAAAGAGGCGAGCAAACAAGACGAAGCCAAGCCAGACGAGGCAGCTGCGCCGCCTGCTCAGCCCTCAAACTCGCCACGAACACATAGACTTTTTGGTGCCTACATGAATTCGACTGTGACATACCAAGACGAGAATACTGCCTGGCTCCTTACAGACGACATGTGGTCGCGCATGGGAAGCACCCTGTATCAACGCTTTGCTGGAGGTGCCCACTTCGCTGGATACAAATACATCCGTGGCTACAAAGACCTTAAGAAGGAGAAGAAGGAGACTGGGGTTGCCAAGGACCCCACAAGCAAAAAGGAAGTTGACAGACCCACCTCTCCGTCCATGGCTTACGGCTCGGACCACGGAAAGGGCGCCACAACTGACGGGTCCGATGCCGAGACCACAGACAACGAGGACAGAGCCGAGTCGCCAACTCAGACACGTAGGCGGAACTTGGAAAGGCAGGTCTCGTCTTTGATGACGTCCTCCAAGACAGACTACGAACGGGAGCAGGAGGAAGAACAGCGGAAGCGAGACGAAAAGGAGATGCGTGATGACTACAAGAACCAAGACAACCGGGATCAAGGCCGCGATATTGAGCATTTACTCCTCATCACACATGGTATTGGACAACGCCTCGGCATGCGAATGGAAAGCATCAACTTTATCCACGACGTGAATACCCTGCGCAAGTCCTTCAAATCCGTCTACGCAGCTTCCCCTGATCTGCAAGCGTTGAATGCTGAAGTTGATTCTGAGACCAAAAACAACCGCGTCCAGGTTATTCCCATCGTGTGGCGGCACCTGCTCGACTTCCCACAACAAAGTCTTAAGCACAATCGTAAGGAGCATGACCTCGGCGATCTTGATCACGAAGATCACGAGTACCCAAATCTTGAAGACATCACAGTGGAGGGTGTACCAGCTGTGCGCAATTTCCTAACTGACCTCGCTCTCGACATTCTGTTGTACCAGAGCCCTGCATACAAGGGCCACATCTCGCGCATTGTCGTCAATGAGTTGAATCGTGTATATCGACTGTACAAGGAGCGCAACCCCAAGTTCAAGGGCAAGGTTAGTCTGGTCGGTCACTCTCTAGGCTCTGCTATCATGTTCGATATCCTTTGCATACAGAAAGACGCACAGTCACGTATGAGTAACTCCACCAAAGGTCGACGTCATACGGAAGAGGATCTCAAGCTTGACTTTGATGTGGAGGACTTCTACGCTCTAGGTACGCGATGCTGACCTGTGCAGCTGATCATAACTAACATTGTCAGGCTCACCGATTGGACTGTTCCAAATGCTCAAGGGTCGCACAATTTCCGCCAGACAATCGAAGCCATTTGTCACGCCCAAGACGCCTGGTGACCCACTCGACGATCCCTTCTCCACCACAGCGGAAGAACAAACACATGCTTTTGACATCACAACCTCTTCTCCTCTATGCAAGCAGATCTTCAACATATTCCACCCCACAGACCCCATTAGCTATCGTATCGAACCCCTCATCTCCCCAGCCATGGCCGGCCTCAAGGCTCAACCTCTCCCGTATACCAAGAAGGGCATCTTTGGCGCGCCCGCTTCGCAAGGCCTGACAGGTATCGGAGCTCGCGTCAATCAGAGTGTCAACGAATTTTGGAGTTCCCTTGGCTCCGGCATTGCCTCTGGCTTACTCAATCGCAGTCTCGGAATCTCCGGCACGGATGTCGCAAACAGCCCCCAAGGTCAACGTACATCTCGCCCATTGTCCGTCGGCGCTCCATCTACCGCCGCCATTCCCGATCTCTATGAACCCACCTCTGCCTTTCTAAATGAAGAGCGCCGCAAGCGTCTCGGCCAGGAAACCATTGTCCCTGGCGAAGATGGTGAACATCCACCCACGCTTATCGAAAGCGAAGTGGAAACGCTATTTGCTGGGTTCCAGAAGCGCAGAAAGAGCAACGCAACGAGCGACGACGGAAGCAAAATCGGCGAAGCGGATCTCGAATGGCAAGAACTCGAAGAGAAGAGTAGGAAACTCAAAAAGGAAGAATTAAAGGTTCGCGCGCTCAATAGCAACGGGAGGGTGGATTATTCGATCCAAGAAGGGGTGAGTACAATCATGAACGTTTTGAGCGCAGGTGTAGTTCACTAACGCGCTATCAGGCTTTCGACATCTCCCTCCTCGCTAGTATTGCGAGTCACCTGGCATACTGGGCAGATGAGGATGTTAGCCATTTCATGATCTCGCAATTGCTAGCGCGGCATCGCGTGTTCAAGCCCAAGGAGTAAAGTTGTGAGTTGTGGATGTAGGATCTTGATGTTGGAATATACCCTAGATAGAATCTTTGCATTAGTATGTACAAGAGCGCTTTGTGTGTCTCTCCTCTTTGACTCTATGAGTAGCTCAAGGCGTCAACTGCTTGCCTTATGAACTTGTGGCTGGCTAGGTGTCTGCGCCGCATACTGACAGATAGACGTGGATAGGCCCACTTACGTGGCGCCATAACAAAAGTATCGAATTTCTTGCCGGCATTGATCCTCGGTTGAGCACTTTAGTAGTGATGAGGTGTGTCCATATCAGCCCGTGATGGATGACTGATTCAAAAGCAAGCCAGACCCAGATGGAGACGCCGACGATAACTGTCTGCCAGAACAAGTCGAGGCACTCAAGTCCTACTTCCAGGGATGGCGAGTCACATCTGCAGTCGCACAGATTCTAACACGCTGTACTGTCTTGTCTGGGAGTCCTAAAGACGAGGTCGTTGAATGAGGGTTTGGGTAGCGTTGAATCACTGTTGGACTTTGAGGTTCCGGCTGCAGCGGAATGGCTAGAAAGGTGTGGTCATCGATTCCACCAGGGAACTCAAAACAAGGAGAAGACTTATGTGTTTGGAGGTGGGATGAACAGAACAATGGGAGACGTGGACGGCGCGATCGTAGGAGCTACGACAGGATGTGGGTATTGTTGGGCGAGCCGCCACAAAGGCACTCGATGCCATACCCCAAGTTTTAAGTACTGTTGGATAGTAAGAAATAGTTGGTGTTGCTTAGACAGCTCTCGCAGACAGAGCCCGAACCCTCGCATCTCTACAGATCGTCGACCTTATTCACTATGACTCCGAACCGCAACATTATGGTTCTTCAACACAACGTAGCTCACAGTGCTACTGCCCGATTATGAGACGGTACTGCAGATATTAGCGCACGGTGCCAGCATATCGAACTTACACAGCGACAGCCGGTCCAAATATAGACACAAGTCCATAAATCCTGCAGCTCATACAGCCCAGATATCATATCCCGTTTACGAGCTCAGCTTACTGTGGGCGCGACACTATCAAAGCCATCAACAACAAAAACATTCCCTTCTCACGACATCATGGTCTACGATCTCGTGAACCACAATTTTTAGGTAGTAACTCGACCCCAGCAGGTTGAGTCTGCCGGCAACATTAGCACCATGCACCAGGTTGTGGTGCAGCGGTCCAAGTTCTCTCAAGAGAACTACTTCCAGCGTCGTTTTCAACCTCGATGCAACCGCAGAGACTCTGTTGCGTCTTCGAGCACAAAGCCCGAGGACTTCTCACGGATGCGTCCAACGGGTCTTCATCATCCACATATTCTGCGGCATATGTTCTCAAGCTTGTCCGCTGAGCGCCAAGCAGCTATCATGGCCTTGTCGATGACTCTTGAGCCTGCCTGTCCAGATCCGCTACCATTGGCCTAGCCAGAAGTCTTGAGGACATAGCAGAGAAAAGCGCAGTGGCTCGGCGTAAGTACCATGCTTGAATGGTGGTGGTCAGTACGAGGTTAAGTCAGCTTGGGTGTTGAGGAAAAAGGACTAAGCCCTCACGACGCGAACATATCTAGGTAGTCTCCCGTATCTGTTTTCTATATTGGCAGAATGTTTCCAATGTCAGATACATACACATCTTTGACAATTGGGGCAAGTTTATGATGAAATTTTTTGAGCCTGAGGATTACATTAATGTCAACACGCTCCAGGTCTTTCACGAAGATTGGGCATGCTTTGGATGAGCCATTTGCCAGCATATGTGCTGTTTCCTCCAGTGTATAGTCGCTTACAGCTAATGCGCGATCGGATCGCCAGCCTTGAAAAGGCTAATGAGGCAGCGTCAGCGCGCAAACAGCGTAAAAAAAAGCGTACACAGCAGCGAGGGGTCTTAACAAAGGGAGCTGGAGAGGATCTACTTGCTCAACGTGAGGCTGATCAGCAAATTTCTCGTGAAGAGCGTCAAGGAGGAGAGCGATCAGGCGTGAGCCGTCGGGCTCTGACGCGCTGCACAAGGTGCAGAGAGACTGGGCATAACTCACGTACATGTAAAAAGGATACTGTTGGACAGAGCTGATGGTCCACTGATACCTCTCACGCGCCTTCTAATGCAACACATCATCATGCTAAACTTTGTGCCTTTCATCAGATAACGCCGAGCAACACCGTGCGCACAAGAACACCACATCTGCCTACCCACACAAATGAGGCTATTGAACCGCACCACAACAATGTATACAGATAATATTTCAGAGTAACAGTAAATAGAACCTTACGAACAATTTGTACTCCCTGAATCTTGATGGTTTGTTGACGTTGCGGCCTAATCGGGTTTGGCGTGGTGATAGAGGTGTAGCAGCCCGTTCGACTATACTATGCACTGCACCGCCCACTGCACCACCCACACTACGTTTCTGCTTCTTTTTGGGCTTAGCTACTGCTTTTGAAGCTTTGCGCTTAGTTGTTTGGGTAGTTTGGAGAGCTTTTTGGCGGTCTCTCTCTTTTTGGCGTTGGTTTTCAGCTGCTCTCTCAGACTTCTGAGCCTCCTTCACCTCACGCTGCTTCTTAGCAGCCTCTTGCCTCTCTGCTCGGTGCTTTTGATCAAGTGCTTTCTTAGCCTTTTGAAGCTCTCGTTTGCTGTGATTAGCCGCCTTTTGGGCTACTTTTGCGTCATCTTTCATGGCTATTTCACGTCTCTCTTTCTCAAGCCGCCTTGGTGAGTACCACCCAGCATCAGTCTGCTGCTTTTTGCTGCCTCCAACAAGCAGGCGTCGACCATGGTTTGTACGCTTATTATGAGTATCAAGAGATGCAACCAGCCCCATGTTTTCGTGCTGCAGAAGCTTAGTTTCAGTGCTAGCGCGGTGAATTGCTCTCTTAAGCTTCTTGAACTGCTTGTCAGTCTGATCAACGACTAGCTGCTCCAATAACTGCTCTGTACGCCTCCAGTCTGCTGGTGAGAGGTAAGAGACGTCCACTGGCTCGGTCTGATTGGGTGGTGTTCTTGCCTTGAACTTTTCAAGTACAACCATCCGATCTTGTGGCCATATACCAGTGGCTTCACCAGCAGCTAAGACGTTAGATTTAGACGCTACATAGGCCCAAGCTCGCTTGAATAAGCCATAGAAATCTGGCTTCTTAACTGGTAAAAGCCCCTGAGAGCGTTGTTGTTGCTGACGAAGTTCAGACGAATAGGCAGTTGAAAGTGGGCTGAAAATCCCCACATCAAGTGGCTGAAGGCTGTGAGTTGCATGAGATGGAAACTTCATAATGGCTATACGATTTTGAACTGCGTAGTCTAAAAATTGCATAGAGATATGGCTGCTGTGGCCATCTATGATGAGTAATCGCCATGAGTTTCGAGCTTTTGCTTTTGTCTACTTGTTGAAGAGCTTTAACCACGCTAAACTAAGCTGTAAATTGGTCTAGCCGTTCGGAGATGAGCTGACGAAGACGTCCTCTTCGTCAGCCGGGATATCCATCACCCAGTTTGACCAAATAGCTCCGTTCTTGCCTTGGAAGATAAGACACGCTGGCAGCTTCGTCTCATCTCCGCAAATAGTGGGAGTAACGGTAGCCCACTCTCTATTCCTATCTTAAATAGGTGCATTAGCACCTTTGCTCTCCCATACAGCCTTGCTAAACACTCTGGTTGACTTGGCTTCGACTCCAATCATGAAGCCCTTCTCGTCCATATTCTATGATAGACGCTGCTCTATCTTATATTCTGCTATTTTTTTATACAACAGATCAAAGTATAAGTCGTAATTCTCGAGAGAATCAGCCTAGTGGCGTACGCGGTCGATACTGGGGCCCCATCGAGTGAATAGCTCATCATAGTTGCGGTCAAGGAAGCGGTCAACCCAGCTCATTGAGAGCTCTCTGCCGGCTATCTCGGTCGCGAGATTTCGAAGCATCTCCCTTATGGGTGCAAGTCCTTTCAAATAAAGCCCAGTAATATACTCTATGAGCTCTCTTTCCTGTTGTGGCGGTATAGCTCGCGAATCTGCGACACAGTCGGCTCTTGGGCGTGAGACGCCTCTCCATCTTCGGGATACTGCACTGCGGCTGCAACCATACTTGTTAGCAACTTCCTGGTACATATATGATTCTACTCGATCGCGCGGTTCCAAATCTGCAACCGCCTTGTCGACTTTAGTCATATTAATTGAGATACAGTGGCTTGAAAGTAGTGGGTAGTCTGGTAGTTGCGGTGTTCCTGTGCGCGGGCCGATAGTGTGCGCACGGTGCTGCTCGGCGTTAACGTGCCCGTGCGCGTGGTGCACGCGGAACACCAAAATACGTCATAACTCATCTATCTCAACACGCGATAACTCCACCAATATGGACCCAATTCAAGGTGCGATTGAATCAATCGAATCACGAGAATCAGGAGAACAATTTACATATCAAGATTTTGCTGATCAGTTCAATGTTCAGCGATCCAAGTTGAGCCGAAGGCACCGGGGTCGGACACGCCCAGTGAGCGTCAAGAACATCAGCCAGCAGAAACTCAGCCCACAATAGGAGTTAGAGCTTGTACGCTATAAAGATAGTCTTAAAAACGAGGGCTTTCACCTACGCGAGAGATGATCAAGAAAATCTCCTCTGAGATCGCTCAGCAGCCCGTTTCCGAGAGCTGGGTTACCCGTTTTATCAACCGCCACAACATCGATCTCATCTCAAAATGGGCCACCGGGCTTGACCGTACGCGTGTCCTAGCTGACTCTGAGGTCAAATATAGACTCTACTTTGAGCTGCTGAACGGGAAGATAGAGGAGTACGATATTGAGCCAGGCAACGTACAATATGGATGAGAAGGGCTTCTTGATGGGCCTCATTGGCAGGAGCAAGAGGATCTTTTCCCGGCGCCAATGGGATAAGAGAGAGGTTAGGGCACCTCTCCAGGATGGATCACGTGAGTTTCTGACGCTTATGGCCTGTTGTGCAGATGGGAGCTCCCTGCCCCCAGGCCTCATCTACGCTGCTGAAAATGTTGCAATACGATCATCTTGGGTGGATGATATAAGCGCCAAAAGACACCAGGTGTTTGTAACCTCAACATCAACAGGATGGAGCAACGATGACGTCGGTTTAGCCTGGCTAGAGCAGGTTTTTGACCGCCACACGAAGCAGAAAGCTCGACGCGGGCGAGATTACCGATTGCTTATCGTTGATGGCCATGGCAGTCACCTGACGATGGCTTTTATCAGCTACTGCGACCGCAATCGAATTCTCCTGATGGTGTTTCCACCTCATTCAACTCACACGCTGCAATCGCTCGACGTCGTCCTGTTTAAGCCGCTCTCACAAGCCTATACCCAACGCCTTACTACTCACCTCCACCAGGCTCAGGGGCTCATTTCCATCGGCAAAGGTTACTTTTTGAGCTGTTTTGGGACGCCTGGGTGTCTGTTTTCAGTAGGGAAACGCTCATCTCAAAGGCGTTCGAAACAACAGGAATATGGCCAAAAGACCCCAACGTCGTGCTCAAAAGGTTCACTCGAACGCCTGAACGATCGCCCAGCTCATCAAGGCTCTCACCGTCTGATTGGCTACATATGGAGCGTTTAGTACGTGCTTCAGTGAAGGATACCCGGCAGGGTGAGGCCAAAAAGTTGAGCCTTACCCTTCATCAATTCTCCGTCCAAAACCAGCTTTTACAGCATGAAAACAAGGGTCTATACGAAGCTCTTCAACACCAAAAGAAGCACAAAAAGAAGAGCAAGGCCTTTGACCTTCAACAGCGCCAAGAGTTTCATGGTGGTGCTGTCTTCTGGTCTCCTCGAAAGGTTAGAGAGGCCCTTGCAAGGGAGAAGGTCAGGGCTGACGATGAGATGGAGGAGAAACTCCAAAAAGCTCGACGGAAGGAGTCATGTGAAGCTGCCAAACTCCGGCGTCAAGTTGAGCTAGAGGACAGGCGTACAGAACGAGAGAGACTCAAGGTGGTGAGGGAGAAGGAGAAGGCTGAAAAGCAGGCTGAACGCGAGCGTCAGAAACACCAACGAGACGTTGAAAAAGCTATACAATTGTCCCAAAAGGGTAAGCGCAAAGCCTTACGAGCTCCCTCCTCAAAAAACAAGCGTCAGAAACGCGTTGGGGATGCTGCAGGTGGTGCTCAAGTTCCACCTGCGCTATCTCCTCCACCACCACGGGTGACGTCACGTGGCCGCAACGTTAAGCTTCCAAGTAAATTTAAATAGTGCAAAATGATCGCAAGGTCCTGTTCACCAAACCTCTAAGAAATCTCGTGATAGTAGCTATCGTACGCGTTGTTGTAGCCTCATTTTTGCGATCTCAGAAATGGTGTTCCGCGTGCACCACGCGAATCCGTGCACCAAGCGCACGGGCACGTTACATTAGATACTAATTAATCTACCCTGTAAATATCTATACATTGTATTATCACGTTGTTGAGATATATAATAGGAAAGGTGCGTAAAGTTAGAGAGGTGGACGGCTCGCTTGTAAGGACGGCTCGCTTATAAACTACGTTATGCGCAATTGCAAGGATTTTCTTTCCCCGCACATCAGTCTTCGGTTCTGAGTTTCCCGGGTTCTCCTGAATTGCCGAAACTCCAACTGCATTCGCTTTGTATGTCGAATAGAATCTATAGGATTATCTTTGACCCAGTATATTGCTAGGACAGCCTGGTCAGTTTCCGTTGCTTTAATCCACTTTCGCGTGGCTGTGCGGAGTTCTACATCCGTCTACATCATACTTAACCTAGACGCTGAAGGACGACAGTCCGCAGTTACAGTCCGCGATGTCGTTATTAGCAAAGGCGCTGCTAACACTTTTGACCCTGATCGTAAGCACCTTAGCCGCCCTGCCCGCATCGTATGATGTTGCTTGGAGCACGCCTGGCGTGAATAGATCCGCCGATTCTATGCCTCTTGGCGGTGGTGATATCGGCATTAATACGTGGTTCGAGGATGGTAAGTTACGTTCCTATTTGACCTCGTGAATAGTGAGCTCAAAATCGATGACCATGTACCTACTACTAACAAGCAACGAAAAGGCTCCATCTTGATGTACATTGCTAAGAGTGGTACATTTGACGAAAACAATTCTCTGCTGAAGTTGGGTCGCGTTAGGCTCTCCTTCCAACCAAACCCATTCGACCATGATTCCTTCGAACAGCGCCTGCTCCTCAACTCCGGCTACGTTCGTTTCACTGGCAAGGGCAACGCCACGGCCAAGATCTGGGTAGACATCTTTAATCCTGTTGTTCACGTCGAGATTAACAGCCCAGAAAAAATCGCCCTGAAGCTCGCCTATGAGAATTGGCGGTTCGAGGACCGAGAGCTTGTCAACGAGGAGCGCAATCAGGGGTCATGGGGGCTGTACACCTCCAAAGTTCGAAATGGTACGACATATGCCGATGATATCGGCTTCCATGAGAATGGCGTTTTGATGAGTCATCGCAACGACAAACTTGACCTCTGGGACTTCCAGCTCAAGCAGCAAGGGCTTGAGAAGCATGCTGAAAGGATGTACAATCCTATGCGCAACAATGAGTTCGGTATCTTTGTACACTCTGAGCAGCTTCAACCTGGAGATATTACTAACGGAACATACGTCAATACCACCTTCAAAGCCTGGAATCTGGACGCGAAAACCGCTCGCAAGTCTTTCAAAGTCAACTTCACCCTACACCAGGCTCAGACCAGTAGTCATAAGGAGTGGTACGATGGTCTCAAGAGTGTCATGAACTCTGCCATCAATGCAACTCAGGAGGCATCACTTGAATGGTGGCGCGATTGGTGGGACCGATCTTACATCATCATAAATGAGGACCAAGGTGAAGATGATCCAGGGTTCCAAGTTGGCAAAAACTACCAAATCTGGAGATTTTTAATGGGTTGTAACGCGCTGGGAGCGTGGCCTACGAAATTCAATGGCGGCCTTTGGACTTTTGACCCAGCCTATGTCAACAAGTTCCGCCCGTATACGCCCGATCATCGCCGTTGGGGAGGCGGCACGTTCACTGCGCAAAACCAACGTCTACTGTACTGGCCTTTACTACGATCTGGTGACTTCGACGCCATGACTCAGCAATTCGACTTCTACAGGCGTATCACGCCCAATGCTGTGATCCGTGGCCAGGTCTACCAGGGTATTGATGCGGCTTATTTCCTCGAGCAGATTGATAACACCGGTCTTTCCAACGTCTTTGAATACGATGCTCAGTACTACGATGATGATCAGAACACTCCCCGTCCCGACTTCTTTCCGGATGGCGAACTGTGGAATGTGTGGCTCAATCATATGCAAGATACGGCGAAGTGAGTATATCCCATGTTCTGCTTTGTTCACTTGGCGTACGTTTGATATTACCTCGATAACAATCCCTTCTTACTTGTTTGAAGTTCTCAGTGCCAGGCTGACGTGCAGATTTCCAGCGAGTTTGCCGACATGATTCTCCAGGCCAACATTTACTCCGGATATAATGTTAAGCCCTACCTCGAATTCATAGAGTACCAGCTAGCCTGGTTCGACAAGTACTACACCAAAAAGATGCAGGAGCGCACACCATGGGGCTTAACCGGGTTATATGGCAACCTGTCTCTCGTTATTTATCCTGGCTCTGGTGCAGAGACATACAAAGAGTCATACAACCCCGTTTCGACCCTCGCTGGCCTTCGAAAAGTGCTTCACGATCTTCTCGAGGTTGGTGAGTTCAAGCTTGAGAACAGAACCTACTACACTACCTACCTCGCGCGCATCCCTTCAAACCAACTGCGTCAGCAACAGGGCCACACATGCATCTCGCCTGCCGAGGCTTATACTCGTGTACAGAATAGTGAGATTCCGCAGCTATACACCGTCTTTCCCTGGCCCGAGTACGGTCTAGGCCTGCCGAACTTGACCTATGCCATCAATACCTATCTCTATGATACCGAAACTCAGTCCTATCATGGCAACACCGGCTGGAAACAGGATGTTATATGGCTCGCGCGTATGGGCCTCACTGCCAACGCAACTGCTATGACTGAAGAGCGCTTTGCGCCCAGTACAGTCTGCAAATTTCCGACATTCAAAGGCCCGAATTTTGACTGGACGCCTGATCTAAATCATTTCGGCGCGGCGGCTATCGGTCTGCAAGAGCAACTAATGCAGACATTTGTTGGGAACGATATTCGACTGCTGGGAGCGTGGCCTAAGACTTGGAACGCTCGCTTCAAGCTTTATGCACCTCACAACACTACCGTCGAAGGTGCAGTTCTGGCAGGCAAGATGGAAAAGCTTGCAGTTTCGCCAGAGTCGCGGAGAAAGGATATCATTATTGGTCAGGATTAAAGTGATGAATGCTAAGAATATATATACATATGGCCGACAGGTTGATTGTAAATCAGAGTAGTCCTATAGAGCTCTCGTAGCTGATGTAAATCCACTCTTGAAATTCGAGACAAATTCAGTGATCGTGAAGATTTCGCAGCTCAGCGAGGGCGTGGCATTATGAACCTGATTTGATCTTACAGGTGTTGAGCTCAGCTGAGAGCATCATCACCTCAGCGCCCTTCTTGAGCTGGTCAATCGCTTCAATAATAGAGGCAGGCGATGAGCTCTTGTGCCGCCGAACGCGATCACGTATCAACGTTGATTGAGCCTCAACCTCACGTACGTTGCTCGGCGTACGAGCCTCCCTGGGAGCCTCTGGCAGAGCAGCTGGAGTAGGCGTACGCAGCTGCACGTCAAGCTTTGATAGAACAATATCTGGTCGAAGAGGCACAAGGCCTGCGCCTCGAAAGGCTGAGCATATATTAGCTGAGGTGAACGATCGGCCGAACGCTGCCTTGAAGGCTGGCAGGAACTCGAGCTTAGTGATATAGTTGATGCGGTGGCGGATCTGAGCCTCAACCTCGCGGCTGTACGCGCGCTTCAACGGCGAGAAGCAGCCACTGTCAAGTGGCTGCAGCAGGTGCGATGAGTGAGGCGGCATATAGAGAGCATAGATGTTGTTCTCCTTGCAGAGCTCTTGAAACTCAAGAGAGTGGTGGCTCTTATGGCCGTTAAGGATGAGCAGGCGACGCGCACCAACGACGCGAGCCTTCGTGTGAGCGTTGAAATGCTTCAGCCACTCTACTCCTAGCTCGTTTTTTGTCCAGCTATTGTCGCTAACTACGATCGCCTAGTCGCGTGGGATCTCTGCTTCCTTATACTAGGCAGATATATGATACTAGCCAGCGAAGATGAGGAACGGCTGTACTGACCAGCCAGCAGAGTTGATCGCAGCGATCGCCGTCACCCACTCGCGATTGCCTGACTGGATACTCTTTGGCCTGCCTCTCCTCTCTGATCCTGTCACGACAAGCTAAGTCGTGATCTTGCCCATTATAAAGCTGTAAGGCGTACGCGCGCACGTAAGGCAAAGCCTCGTGCGACGGCTGCGGCCTGTACGATATATACTGTTCCGCACACATAATCGATGTTCATCGATTATACGTTCCTTTTTGGCTGCATGGCGTAGCGGGTGCGGACCTGCGTCCTGACAAAAGTGTTACGATCAAGGAGTTGGGGCTCTTTGGCAACAACGAGATCCAACAAAGGGCGCCAACAGCGGGGCTGTGCGACTGGTCACGTGACATACTATCCCGCCAAGCGAACCATCCTAGATGGTATGACAACGTAGGATAGTAGGATCTCTTAGTATATAGATCTCAGCAATAAACGCTTATCGTTCATTGTCTTTAACTTCGTATTTTAAGTTACCTAATACATTGTACTCTTTACAGAAGCACCCTCTTACTGTCTTACTACGCCCTAACCTCTGTATCTAGTGCCACTTTACTTATTTGCGAAAACTAACTTAAGCTCTTTAACACTAGCTATCTAATTATTAGTTACTTAATAGGTTTTAACACTTTATAGACCCTTAAGATAAGTAATACTGCTATAGATACACCTAAGTCCTCTTACAACAGTGGACACCGTGTTCGCTCTGCTAAGCTAGACCTCTACTATAGAGACTGCGCTAAGCTTAAGACATAGATCCTCTAGTTTAACTAATACTTCTACTTAGAAGGCGACGCTCTTAAAGACAAGAACAAAGTTGTCTTAGCTACTACGTATATGCAAGGAGACTGTCACGAGTGTGTAACGACGCAGGCAAGACAAGAGATCCGAACTCGGTGTGGTCTCACTCAGAGGCATATGGGAGTGCGTGGGAGAACCGTAACCTAAGATCAATTGA